>VWYK01026299.1:9051-25701 GCA_013399775.1 Semnornis frantzii | reverse complement strand
CCAAGGTGACAGTATTTCCAGCAAAGTGGTTGTTACTGGGAAACCTGCAGCTGGAGGATGACCTGGTTTCCCTGTTCAATCCTGGTATCTTTCTACATTCAAGACAGGCTCTGATTCCTACCTCACTGTCCTGCTTTGTGACATGGGAAAAGGGTGCACACCAATGTTAGTAGCGTTCACCTCTCTCATTTGCAAAGAACCTTCTTCTGTGCAGATTCCAACTTTTCATTATTTTCTTATAAAATGCAAAATTGTCATAATGCAGAAAGGACCCATTTAGGCCATGGGAAAAAAAGAAAAAAAAAAAAAAGACAGCTTAGGAAATAGGAAATCTGAAGTAAATTTGTTTCAAAATTAATCATGAAGTGCCATAGGCTACCTAAGAAGAGATGTAACTGTCAATTAATTAACTCTGCTGCAAGTTATGATGCATATAATATGCCAAATCAATTTCTATTTAGCAATTATAAGCATTTAGAACATGCACTTCAACACTGGCTCTCAACGCTTTGATCCTGGCTGCTTCAAGAGCTTTAATCCTAATTTAGCAAATCTTTAATATGCTAAAGCAGACAAGACTGACCTTACAGTATTAAATATAGAATCTTCATGCAAGAACTACAAGGGTAGATGCAACAAACACTGAGCTTTACATTTTTGCTCTGTATATTTTCCTTTGTTTGCAGTCCTATTTCCTGCCATTAGATCTTCCCGTTTCCTTTTTTATTATATTCTTGTGACCTATTTCCAGAAGTTAGAATACAGTTTTTGACTGTATAGATGATTCTCTATACTTGGACTGCAGAAGGTGCTTAGCTTCTTATTTTCAACTTCTGGATATGAGATTATATTCCTGGATATGATTCAGTTACCTTTTTTTCCTTGATGAATTTCAGTCAGATGCTACTATATACTTCCTATCATTTCACATTTATTTGGCAGTGAGTATATCCATGCCAGGTACTTCAGTTTGCAGAGCCAAGAAAATCTTTAAATATAGAAACCATGCATTTTTTATAAACTGGGTCAGCTTAACAGAACTTTCAGTCACCTCATTTTTTTTTCCTTTATTGACAGTATGCCAGAGTAGCACAGAAGAGCAACACATATGCACAGGAAACCAACCGATCAATAAAACAATCAATCGATCACAAGCATAAAACATTTTTTTCAAGCTGAGAGAAATGAGGATTTAGAATAGAGCCATTTAGGTTCAGAAAGACCTTTAAGATCATCAAGTTGAACTGTAATTTTCCCAAATATCTCTCCAGAAATAAACTTTTTTTTCTTTTTAAAGACACAGGTTTGGGGGACATAAACTTGCTAGGAAGGCATGTTATTTTGTTCTTTTCCATTAAGTGTAAAATTCAGCTGATCTCAATGTAATTGTAAGCAATTATTGATTACAAGCTAATTTGAAAGTGCTTCAGAAAGATACAGATTAATATGAGACCTGTTAGCATCTTGTGCTAGGTTATTTTTGTACAAGGGACTTTTAAAGAAAAGATCTCTTGCAGCCTGTCAGCTAAAAAAGCTCAGCTCAGAGTTGAGCTTTTTTATGGTTGTCTGCTTATTCCCCCACTCACACCCCACTTCCCCCACATTCCGTTTAATAAATTTGTTAGAAAGAGCTGGAAAGTCTGCATCACATACTTGGATCATACAGGAATTTCAACGGGCTGAGTAATCCTTAGCAGAGCAGGCAGCACAGCTAGCAGGTAAGGATGCCCAACACTTCCTTCACCTTACTTGGTTTATGAAACCACCAAACACTAAGGCCTCAAGCAAGAATTTTCTTGTCAAGTGTTTGCTCCCAGCAAGAGCTAGCCTCAGTCAGGAAGTTCAGATAATGCAATTAGGGGGGGAAATTGCTGCTTTGATTGTGTATAACACAACTTCCCATACACCTATTTTCCCTGCAGGCCTTTCATTTCCACAGGCTTTTAGTCCTGCTCTTAGGAGTACAAAGATGTCTGTGCTAGGGAATGGACCCAAGGAGGTACTGTATGGGTCAGGTATAGCCTTGAGGAGGCAGGAAGAAGTGGTGATCAGCAGACCTCCTTACAGATTCCCACCAGAATCAGGGCTCTTGGCAGCAGCCAAAGAGCAGCGAATCACATGAACCATTGACTACTATCTGACAAAGCATGGAGAATATTCATGTTGGCAAATTCTCACCCTGCAGACCAGGTTGGTCTCAACCATGTTGGTCCCTGGAAATAGCTACTGGGTGAGCACACACTGATGGAGGTGAACACTGAGCTGAGGAGTGTGCTCCTGGTCTAGCAGTATGGACAACCCTGTGCGAGCTTTTAAGGCCATGCCTTCCCACTATTCAATTTACTAGCATACCTACAGCCTTTGAGCCTCACAGTTCACTCTAATACTTCTCATGGAGGTAAGCAGGAATACAAAGTGGGCACAAATTCCTATTGGTGCTGACTAGAAGAAACAGAGTCCATGTTGTGATGGAGAACCCATGTTATGATGAAGCATGTGGACAGCAGCAGTCTGTCACAGAAAAATGACTGAGTTTTTTAATTACTTTGAGTTTTCTTCTTTTTTGCCTTTGGACTAAAACAGGCATGAAAGATCTACCTCCACACCACAATTAAGATCCAAAGAAAAGCACCCAAGGAGCTGCCAATGCCACAGGCAAGGTTGCCTATTTAAATGTAACTAATTTCCAATATGGACTCAGTCTCTAAGCACATTTGGACTGTCTTCTTGCTTGAGCTGGGAGTTTTGTCTGAGCTGTCCTACAGGAACATCAGCACAGTCTTGCAAGTTCCACACTGCACAGAGGAAGCCCTTGAGTCTTCCTCATGGAGCTCTCCAGGTCGGGACTTCGAGGCTCTGAGACATCCCCTTCCTATTTTTCTATCTCATGTCATGGGGTCTTTGTTCTTATCACTTAGCTAGCTGAAGGGTGCTTACAGATACAGGTCTCACTGATAGCAGCTATTACTCTTGGCATAGCTATGTATGAGCTATAAAATGCTAATCAAAGCTCTCCAAAGCCTAAATGGGATATGTGAAAACAAGGAAATCTGGATTTTTTTTCTCTTACAAAGACAGCAGCCATCTTGCCTCAGCATCAAATTGTCGCCAAAATCTCTGGTCTTCAACTGTCCCTTCACCAGGGTTAATTTTACTCTATGTCAATCCATTCTAATTGGTTTCTTTCAGATTAAAGATCAGTCATCTCCCATGAACCCATATTGTGTACAGCTGCATTTTAAAGCATCTGTCCACTGCTGGATCCATCATTTTTTTCTTTCTCTTGACCTATACTGGAGCCAAATCAGTCGCCTCTGCACTCCTCCAGCTAGCAGAATCATTTTTAGGTTGGCAGCCTAAGAAACCAAATGCCACCCTCTGCTATCAGCCCCTGATTCCTGATAAAGCAAACTCATACTACAGACTGCAATTTGATTGACTTTTCCTTCCCAGTCTCTCTGCCAGACAATTCATCTTCTCTAAAGTAGCAGCTTGCTTGGGTTCAAATCTTCCCTCACTGAAATACCCATCCCTGAGAGGCTAAACCTTGTCTCTCTTGTACATATAAATTAACTAAGATAAAAATCATCTTTGTTCCCCATCCTCCCAACTGCTCCCACCTCCCTGAGACAATAGCTGCTCAGGTGGTTTGCCTGAATGCTCAAGGATGTATATTGAAGTGAGAGACGGAGGGGCGAGGGGCAAAACTACTACTGGACCTCTGCAGCAGAAGGACTTCCGGAATGTGCAACAATTGTTGTAAAGGACCAGCCTGATGGGTCAGCTCTGCCCGCTGATAGCACACCTAGTGGTCACTGACGCACCTGGACAACACAAACTGAAAAGGACTTGGATTTCGGAGAGTCTCTCACCTCCTCTGGCCGACAGTGATACAAGGATGAACCCGGGAACACCTCCTCCAAGCCAAAGCAGCAGCACCCTTCCTCTCGGACCTCCTCCAGCCAAAGAAAGTGTCTTGGGGGGTGGTATGGGGTATGGTAATATAATCCCTTTCCTGCTCTTCTCTCTTTCTACATTTTTCTCTCTCTCCCTCTTATTTCTCTGTTCCCTTCACTTTATCCTTCAATAAATAGTCTCACTTTTGGTATTTGGTCCCACTTGTGCCTTAATTCCACAACATGGAAATCTATAACAACAAATCTCTCTCCTCTGGATGGAGACATTTTTAGTCTCTCTCCTCTAGACCGAGACACCATCCAAAGTTACGTTTCTTGGATGAATGGGGGAAGATGTTAATCTAAAGTTAACCATACTGCAAATCTGCCACAGCCCAAGTCCTTCTCATGTTAAGACTCAGCAGTTTACAAAAATCAGTCTTTTGCTCACATATGAGACTGTGGATCCTGCCTGTCTGAACCCCAGTTGTATGGGCCATAGACATTAACAGTCTTCAGAGTACCACATCACCCCATAAACAGCCAAACAGCTGTACAGTCTGAGTTACTTCGGTTTTAGTTTCCACTGACACATATTAAATGATAATAACCTTGTAATTTTCCCCTGACTTTAAAAGTTGATTGTGAAGAGACACTAATAATAATGTGTGGCATAGACGAATTCTCGATTACTTTAATAATTCCTGCTCTGTACATGAAATATAAGGGACAGAGCTGAAAACAGAAGTTGGGGAGGGAAGGGCCAAGAGCACTGCCTTTTCTGTGCTTGGGATGTGATGGTGCCTCATGAAAAACTATAATCCATGATCACTTCAGTAGACTGCCTGTTAACATGTCACAAGGGTATACCTAGATTCACAAATGGTATCTTAATTTGGGTATTGGTCAGTTTTTGATTGGCAACACGTCACCAAATCTGTTATTTCAATGTTGTTCCTTAGATAATTACTGTACGTAGAATGAGGCAGGTGTTAAAATAGCCTCGATAGCACCACAAGACACACAATTGAAAAACAGCACTTAAAAAACAAACCAAAACTAGCTCAAATTAAAAACACGTTACCTTCAATATTTATATGCAAACTTCAGTTGTTGAGCTACCCCAGGTCCCAAGCGGTGGGCACAAGAGCACATCACAAATCCAAATATAGTTCCCTTTCTGCACCCTTTCCTCACCTTTCAAGCAAGGGCAACTTAACCCCACTGTGCTCATCTCCCAGCAAGGATTTTGGGGGAGCAAGACTCAGGCCAAACTTACCAAAGCGGAAATACAGTGAGATACCAGGAGCCAGAATTGGACAGAAATTTCTTATTTGAAGTGCAGGTCAATGTAAAATATGACATTCAAAGCAAATCTTTTCCTGTATGAGATATATCACTTTACAAGAGCTTTGATAAACCCTGAGTTTCAATACAGCTAAAGAGAAGGGAACTACTTTAGACCTTTAATGCTTGCTGCAAATCCACTTCAACTTTCCCACTAAAGAGGAAAGGTTTCTGTAAACAAATTACATTCATTTCCCAAAACTATTCTTTGAGGGGAAAAAAGAAATTCATTTATGAATAAATTCAAACAGTGTGTCTTTTGCTTTCTAAACATCCCTATTTATACTACTGGCAGATGACTGATTTACTGGAAAACATGAGAGGAACACAGTGACAACTTTCAGCCACAGATCAGACTTTGCAACAGGGTCAGTGGCAGAAATGGTTAAGTAAGTTTATTTCTAAAGACTCATTTCCTTGATTTAGGATTTATGTCATATTTGAGGTTTGAGAACTAACTTCTGGCAGCAACAAGTAAATTATCACCACCTGGCATACAAAAGAGGCTCTGAAAGTTTCCTTCTTACCTCCTGCAGAAACTTCTCACTCATTGGGCTGAAGTGATGGCCTGTGGGCCTAATTCCTGACACCACCAGACCGGAACTGAAGAGTCTTGGCTTCTGGAGATCAGGTTTATATTTGTCGTATAGGATGCTGGTGGGCTTCACCTCCCCTCCATTGGACCCCTTCTGTTCCGTAGAGATGGGCATGCCACACGCAGGGCTAGTGAAGGGTAGCCCTGCTGGTGCAAATGAAGGGTCGAGCTGCTCTATTGAACGAGGGTTTCTTCTAATGTAGGTGATGATTTTAGGTCTCACAGGTTTGGGCCTGGGTATGGCAGGTTTAATCTCAATGGTTTCTTCCAGCTTTTCACTGCAGTCACTGTCCACATCTGCCTTATCTGGGAGGGAGCCCTTGGAGTGGACCAGAATAGGTTTTGGGATAGCACTGCTGCAAGCAGTCTTGATAGGCACTTTAGGGGATATGTTTAACAACTGTGTACTGTCAGACGGAGGTAGGACTGAGGAGGGTGACAATCTGCTAACGTGAACTGTACAAAGGTCCTTTAAATTACTGTTTGATAGCATGGGTTGACTATTACCATCCAACGCTGCCACTGGGCGCACGGGAGTTGGAACACATAAAAAGGCATCAGCCTTTGCCGAAACACTACAGTTCTCTGGTGCTTCCTCTGGAGGACATTTCTGTGCATTAGCTGTCTTTTCACTTGGAACTGAAAAGCTTGAAGTTTCTGCATCACTGTCATGGTTGTCAGGTTGTTGGTGTGACACTGTCTCTGCACTGCACTCTCCTTGCTGATCAGAGAGAGCAGAAGCAGGCACAGCATCCTCCTCAGTGCTTCCTTTGACTAGCGTCAGTTTATTCTCATTACCTTTCAAGGGTTTGCTGTCAGGTAGATTAATGTTACGTGTAAGAGAAATCTGTTTACCAACTGTTTCAGCACATCCTGCGTCAACTTCATGTACATTTTCATTTTTTCTAGGTGTCACTCTGCCACTGGATTTACTACCAGAGGTGAGTGGGAATACTCTTTGCACTTCTTTGTCAGCAAAATATCCCTCACCAACGTGGCTGGTTGCCCTGCTGTCACTGTCATTGCTTTGTCCCCCTTCCTCCTCAATGGTGACGTTATCACTTACCAATCTGTCATCAGGATAGGTTACCACCTGGCTTGACAATGTATCCTCTCCTTTACTGCAGGTGTCTTGAAAAAGGGATGCTTGAAATTCTGATGTGTCAGACACAGAGTCTTTCTGTTCCTGAATTGCTGTGTTTTCATCATTTTGACATTCCACGAACTCTACCAGCATAATCCTCTCAATCTTTTGTTGACATGTATTTTTAGATTGTGGAGATGGTGTAGCCTTAAGCTCGGTTTTTTTGCTTTTTTCACCCTCACCTAATTGTGCTTCTGATTTACTAGCAATCTCGTTTGACTTAACAGCTAAATGTTGAGGATGAGAAGTTTGCAGTGTGCTTTCAATGCTAACATTTGGTACGTTTTCTGGTTTACTTATTTTCTTGTTCCCTGAGGTAGATGGTTTGGAATAAAATGCAACATTTTCCTCTGAGGTATTGCCAAGCGGATGAAACACCATCCCAAGAAAATGATCCGTGGATGTTTTTTGTGATTTCTCTGTACTTCCTATCAAATGGTGCGACCTGTCGATAGAGTCCAGTGATGCAGAAAGCAGCCGTTTACACGGCACACGGCCAACACAGTCTTTTGAAAATGATTCAGACTGAGGAGAGAATTTACTTGGTCGTCCCAAAGAAAGCCTTTTTATTCTCTCCACTTCCACCGTCCTGCATATTTTGCTCTTAGAAAAGTTCTGGGTGAAGTCAACATCACCTTTAGAAACAACCTCCAGGTTGGCATCATTTGTGCTACTTTTTAAATTGGACAGACTTTGTCCTCTACTAATCCTGATATGCCTTGATGTATCCTTTGCTTCACTGGTACTACAATCTCTCCCCATGTCCCTGCTTGTGGAGGGCAGCTTACTTTCCTGTACGCCGGTGTGACAGGTCCGAGAGTCTTTGAAGGTCAAAAGTTTATGATGCTCCGTATTCAGTTGAGTAATTTTCTCTGACCCTCCCGAGTGTATATTCCCACTCTCATCTATTAGGTGCCGTTTTTTACCGTCTCCTTCAGTACTTCTAACTTTTGTCACAATTTGGTTGGCATTGGTATCCCCTACGCTCACGATGCTTTCGTTATTATTTTTTATCTCGCTGCGGTTGTCCTGAAGCTGGGCATAAAATGACTTGTTTGGGATTAACGGAGCACTCATTCTGAAGCTTCAGGTGACTGCTTTTTTGGCAGTCCTAATTAAAGAGAAAGCTTTCCCCCCCTGTCAGTTTAACTAATATGCATGCTTCAGTTATACATCTAAATTATAAACTTAACAGTAGAAAATTCCTTGTCAGAATGCTTGGGAGTCTCTTGTCAAGAGTCACATTTTTGTGCTGTTCAGTAATCTTTCATGTAGTCTCTGGATCGGTGAAATCTTTATGACCCACTGTAGATAGCTTCAACGAAAGCAAAATCGATCAGTCAGGCTTCCTCTGACTGAGAGGCAGTCAATCCAGCCAACCTGGGAGAAAAAAAATGAAATACAATGTTATGCTGATGTCAGTGTAACTAACTACACCGAAGTTAAAATCAGCAACACCCCCAGGTACACCTCCAGGATAGAGCATTTTCAAACACATTAGATGCTGTTCCAATCACAGTTTTGCTCCCAGCAAAGACTCTTAGTGTAGTGCAGATTCCTGACTTAATTTACAACTGGAAACAGGCATTAATAGCTAGGTGAGGATGGGACCCTGCATTGAGGGTCTAACCACTTTCTTATTGCTATTACAATGTCTTTGTAACACCAAGAATAGCTACTGTTGTTTTTAAAGCACCACTGTATAGACAAGCCATAACTAATAACATTTCAGCTTCATTAAAAAGACACTTAGGGTTTCTCTCCTTTGACGTGTAGAAATCACACTTGTGCTGATACCACATTCCCTTTGACATTTCTTAGCCAAAAAAGCAAAAGCCATGGCTGAAGGTTTGCAAAGATAAACTGATTTTTGAGACAGCTGCACACACGTGTGTTCAGATAGAAAGGACTATACATCAGTCCCAATACAGTGCATCTTCTTCTGGCTCCCTCCTACCTGTAGCTTTAGGAGCAGAGATTTTGTCCCTTACAAACCAAAAAGAAGATGACAAAATTTCTTTCTGTGCCATGCCTAAATCATCTCTCTGAGCTATTTCTTGCACTGTATAAGTTCATACCTTTCATCATAAAGAAATATGAACATGGGAAATTGGAACTAGTTCCACAGTTCCCACAAAACAGAATTCAAAGCACCTGCTGGGTTTCTAATCAGGAGCTCGAAGGGGCACTAACTACAAGTGCTAATTAAGTCCACCGCTCACTCTATGGCATCTGGATGTAGGTCTGGGCCTGTGTTTCTAACACCCACTATGAGCAGGTCCCAGGCCTTGTACTGAGTTCAGTTCTGCTCACATCTGTCTCTGAGCTCCAACTTCCTTGTATGGTGCACACACATGTGGGTTGAGTCTGGATTCTGGCTCCCAGCACAGTTCCAGCTCTTCAACAAACAACAACTAATTAAATTAATTTGTGAAACAGAACACAGTATTAAGAATTTAATTTCAACACCACAGAATTCTGTTATTATGGATCTCATTAACAAAGCACTGTAAATAAAAATTTCCAATCTAATTCCATGTTGTCTTTGTTCCCAGTGAAAAAAAAAGAAATCGAATACTTATTAAATATATGCATTATGGAGTTTTTTGGTTCATTTCTCATTGGTCCTTTTTCCCCCTCATGAACTAAACCAATTTTTCCCCTCAAAAATGACAATACCAGACTTTACATCCTGAACCTGAAAGCTGAACTTTAAATACTGTTCACTGGGCAAAGTACGTCTGTTGTTATCCATTTGGTTAACTAGGAAAGGGCATTAGTGGGCTTCAGAGGGAGCTGAGTTCAGTCAGTTCTTGTTTCTGCCTCAGCTTTCAAACTGCAGCACTCTGTAGTACCAAAAGTGAGGGCCATGAAAATTACACAACTGGAAGTCCTATGCATTGACGCAGAATAAGACAACTCTGGGGAGACTCTATTGCAGTGTTTCACAGTATCACCAAGGTTGGAAGAGACCTCAAAGATCATAAAGTCCAACCTGCTACCACAGACCTCAAGACTAGACCATGGCACCAGTGCCACGTCTAAACCTGCCTTGAACACCTCCAGGGACGGTGACTCCACCACCTCCCTGGGCAGCCCATTCCAGTAGTGAATGACCCTCTCAGTGAAGAACTTTCTCCTCACCTTGAGGCTAAACTTACCCTGGTGCAGCTTGAGACTGTGACCTCTTTTTCTGGTGCTGGTTGCCTGAGAGAAGAAAGTAATCTCCTCCTGGCCACAACCGNTCCTTCTTAAATTGAGGGGCCCAGAACTGGACACAGTACTCAAGGTGTGGCCTAACCAGTGCAGAGTACAGGGGGAGAATGACCTCCCTGCTCCTGCTGGCCACACTATTCCTGATGCAGGCCAGGATGCCATTGGCCTTCTTGGCCACCTGGGCACACCTTCCATATTCAAGGCTTATAAAGAAAGATGTACAAAGAGGTTTTGCAAGGGCATGTAGTGATAGTACAAGGGGTAATGGTTTTAAACTAAAAGCAGGTAGGCTTAGAGTAGATATATGAAAATAATTCTTCACCGTGAGGGTGGGGAGACACTGGAACAGGTTGCCCAGAGAAATTGTGTATGTCTCCTCCCTGGAGGTGTTTAAGGTCAGGTTGGACAAGGCTTTTAGCAACCTGATCTAGCAGAAGATATCTTTGTTCATAGCAGGGAAGTTGAAATAGATGGTCTTCAAATATCTGTTCCAATCTAAATCCATCCTATGAATCTGTGATTCTAAGAGTTTAATAGCACAGTGAGGAAAGCTTTGGTGACCTGAGAAAATGGTGGAGGAAACTCATATTTCCTGCACTACCTTGTCCTCTCAAAAAAAAGTGTTACCCAATGGCTCAGAAGTTTAATGGATTGTGGTGAGTTGACTATGATTGGTTGCCAGATGCCCACTGAGTCACTCCCTTGCTCTCTCAACAGGAGAGGGAGAGTAAACAAGATGAAAAAGCTCACGAATTGGGCTGAAGACAGGAAAATCACTTACTGCCTACCAGTGCAGGCAAAATAGACTTCACTTGGAGAAAACTAATTTCTTTATTGCCAGTTAAAATAGAGTTGAATGGTGAGGAACAATGACAAAAAAAAGCTAAAACACCTTCCCTTACCCACACCCTTTTTTCCCCAGGATAAACTTCACTCCTTCATTCATGTCTCCTCCATCCCACCAGTTGCTCCTTCCCTGTTTTGTGCTCCCAGAGACACTGAAACTTCTGATGCTATGGCTGTATATATAAAGAAATTGGTAAATTATGGTGATGATGTACATTAAATTCTAAGTACCACATCAAGATAATGTATTTCAAATGTGCAAGTAGTGCAATACATTAATTTGCCACTTACTTTCTTCTCTAAATCTCTTACAGGGGTTTAGAACAAAGTTAATTAAGGCATTTAAGGTCATGAACATGGTGCTAGGAGGTCATTCATTCCTCATGGAAGTACCTGCATTCACTGGAAGCATCTTCACAATAGCATGCAAAACAGGCCATGCCTGTATGATTCAGAAATCAGATCAAATAATTTGATTTAATGCTGCTGGTAAGAACTAACCAACACGATGGTGTGGAAGGATCTGTTCTTTCTCAAACAGAGGGCACTCCACATCTTCAGTGTGCTGCCAAATGAGATTAACCTCTTAAAGAAAGTCAGTGCTGGCCAGAGGTGTAGACTTCAAATGGTGGTTTAAAAAGACAAGAAAATAAAACACTGTCTAGCCAGAGAATAATCTTGGACAGTGTTAGCATTGCTCCTGTGCTTCCTCCGGGGTCAGTAAGAAAGGACAGGCACTTCAGAAAGGTGATCCATCTTATATTAATATAATTCAAGATGGATCCTATGCACTAAACCTTCCAAATTCTTCTGGGGACATCCAGTCTCAAGAGCATGGATATCACAAACTTGAAGAATCCATTTCATTCCTTCAGTTAGCATTCACTCAATTACCCCAAAACATTTTCTTCTACTACAGAGCACTGCTTAACTTTGTAATGTTTTACAGTTGCCATTACAATGAATACATAGAATAATAATTTGAAAATAAACCAAGGCTCCATTCTGCTATAGAACACGCTGACAGCACAGGACTCCTGCTAAATTAATTAAAAAATATAATCAAGTATGTATGTCAATTAATACCTTATTAATCCACTTTCCCCTGTTAAGCAATGCAAGCTTTTGGGGTTTGGTTCAATCCCTATGATGCTTACTTACTATGACAGGCATGCTTGGGAGTAAGATGTATAGTTTGGTATCACATTTGGGATTTTAGAAGATTTTATCATTTTTCTGTAAATACCTTCTATTTAAGAAGCTTTGTCTTAGATTCTCTGCAGGATAGTTTATTTTATGTGGCATTGTCCAGGCTCAACTTCTCT
This sequence comes from Semnornis frantzii, assembly GCA_013399775.1. Taxonomy (NCBI): domain Eukaryota; kingdom Metazoa; phylum Chordata; class Aves; order Piciformes; family Ramphastidae; genus Semnornis; species Semnornis frantzii. Next base: position 13,332 of record VWYK01026299.1, on the reverse strand, counting down.
ATGCTCTTTGGAGTCTGTGAGATGAAAAGATTCAGCTGTGCCTGAGCTCTGCTGGCTCTTGCTCTATTTATTACTCACCTCTCTTGACTGATGCTGTCTGACTTACACACTTCTGAAGTCTCTCCCTGCTGTGCAGGAATGCTCTGAGATGACAGACATGTGAATGTTCTAACTCTTCACATGCCCTCTTCAGTGCAAGAACAAGGGGTAAGAGGAGATTCGATGCCAGCAATGACAACACCTCATCACTTAGCAGCATCTCACTGTGGACCTTGGACAAGGAAGTATGACTGCAAATCTTAAAGACTGGACTTGGTATGTGCAAGTCTTGATATAAGCAAACATTTCTTTATACTGTATAGTGTAAAATTGTCTTCTCTGAGTTGCTGAGGGGGAAAATGAAGTCAGTTCTCCATGCCACGGCATCCTGGCAGGATACAGTAACTATAATTGTGAAAAAGAAACTTTACAAAATTATATGAACATGCTAAATGGTAGAATAAAATTATATCCACCAGATTATAGTTAGCTATGAGTTCCACACGGAGAAGAAAAGTTCAAGGAGTCAGAAACATAATTAAAATACTTTTAACTTCAGTAATATCAGTTTCATTCTGAGATGTCTATCTCTTACAAGCCTCTATACTAAATTTGAGTCCATTTAATAATGATCTAGGAAAGAAACCTACAAGAGTTCTCATCTGCTACTGGTCTTTCCCTACACTCCATTCCATCCTAAAACACATTTGGCCAGCAGATCCTAATCCACCCTCTGGAGACACTAGGGAGAAGATGAAGCTGAGCTGGATGATTTCTGCCCCGTGACACACACAGCATGGGCTGTACCATCAGAGCTCAAGTTCATAAAATGTAGCTGGCTCGGAAAAAAGAAGTAGCAGCTTCTGAATAGTTACAGCAGCTTTTCCTGGTTAAACAAGCAGTGTACAAGTATTATTATCCTCAGCAGGCACCAAATAAAAGAAAAACAGAAAAGTATTACCATGTTATTGGCTGTCTATTTTGTTTTCATTCTGTTACAAAAACAGAACAGTAATAATTGAGATAAGAAAAGCAATTATCAAAACATATGGGAAAATAAAACTGGAATTAGAGAAATAAAACCTGAAATGTGTTGAGAAGTTTGGCCCGTTTGTAAACATTTCCTAATGCAGGCTGTTTACCCAACCCAGTGTTAGAATATTTGCAGCAAGATACACCAAAAAACATCTGGTAGTACTGGTAACACTGTGCATGGTTTAGGCTGATAGATCTTTCAGTTCAAAATTCAAGAGAAGCACTTGAATACCTTATTCACCATCTACCAATGAACTGATTGATGCCTCTTCTTATTAAAAAGAAGGGGAAAAAAAAAAGGGGGGCGGGGGGGGGGGCAGTTTCAGAGGCTGCAAGTGGTCAGACATTGCCCAGCAATCCCCTCATCATCTGTCCATCCTGCAAGGTACATGTTCTTGACCCAGTGGGCTAGTGGGTTGTACTGCCCAGGAATGTACTGTACAGGCTTCTGGCTGCATGTGAGGACCTGCATACCAGCCCACTTTGTTATGATTCAGGAAGGAGTCATGATGTGTGATGGGGTGTTCATCCTCCCAGAAGGCAGCTACTGCTGCTTGATCACAACTCAGCTGAGCATGAAGCAAGAAGCCAGCAGTCATTTCCCTTAGAGTCTACCCTGGTCATGAACTCCAAGTTCACGAAGAACTGCAGCGTTCAGGTCAAGGGCCAAGAACAAGTCCCAGCTCTGATGGATTCTGCACAAACAGCACAGATCAAACAAGATGAGCATCTTTGATTGTGTTACAGCACCCACAGATACACTCCTGCAGAAACAAGACTCTAAGAAAGAAATCTCAGTCCACGGGAAAGATGGTGCCATTGTCTGGCCATTTCAGTGATGGTGAAAAATGGATGGATGTACATGAGGAATATATTTGTATGAGGCAGGAAACAAATGTGGGTTTTGCAGTTACTACAGAAAACTGGCATGAACAGCAGCCTCCACATATGCAGTTGTCCCAAGAAATGCTGCTGGAGAGAACTGGCAAACAAGACAGCCTTGCTGAGGTCTTCTCTGGGAGATGAGATATCACAGTGTTTAATGCCAGGTCTACACACTGCCAAGTATGGGTGAAACAAATACAGTGCTGGAAGGGAAGAAGGCAGGAATATCTTCTTGAGAAGCCCAAATCATTAGGCAGAACCACTTCTAAAGGTGGCAGAAGCTGAAAGTTGATACTAGGACAGTAAAAGAAAAAGCCAACAAACTTCTTGGAGTGGTTAATTAAAAGTGGTGGAGAAGGGTTCACCCAAGTATGTGATAATTTTGTTAATGTGATTTGGAAGGCTCAGAACTAAGCTTTGGCTACATTCCCTAGCGGCTTCTATTCATAATGAAGCAGACCCAGCTGTTTGGGGAAGTTACAGCATAATCTCATCATTGGCAGATCCTATGGAAATGTTGCTGTATATCATAAAAAGGACAGTACTTCAGATAGACGACTTTCTGCCTGGCAAGCAATTAGACATAAGCAAAGAAACTGTGGAGCAAATGCTACATTTTTACACACTGGAAAAGCATAGAGAAGCAGTTCCTATTCACTTGTAAAACTGGAACAACCTGAAAGGTCAAGCTGGACAGGTTTTGAAGCAACCTGTCCTAGTGGAAGATTCCCCTGCCCATGGCATGGTGGTTGAAACTACATGATCTTTAATGTCCCTCCCAACTCAAACTACTCTCTGCAAACATTTAGAGGCTTTTGTAAAGTGTGATTCTGCAGGATTTCCAAAACATCAGTGGTTTAGTGGTTTTAATGGTTTACAGTCAATAAATTTTAGTATTTTTATTATTTACATTATTTTATATTGACATATAGTTATAGAAACTGGATATTGAATAGCTAATCATTTCATATAGCAAAGCAAAGTTTATCAGTTATATTTCATTTTTTATTCAATAAAACAGGTTTTGTTTATCCAGATTATGCATGAATTTATGCTGGTTCATCAAACTGATTTTAACAAAATTATTATGAACAAACCAGATCTTAAACATTTGCCACATTTATGTTCAAGATTTTCCAAATTAAATATTTGCATTTCGCATTTCTAAATAATATCTCAAGATTAAATTTACTTCATATTGAGATTACTTTTTTTTTTTTTAATAGCAGTTTAGGTGACACAGAAGGGTTATTTCCTCTACCCAAATCAGCATTTTATTTTCCTAAATAACAGGGTGATAATAAGCCCAGTGGAGGTCTCTGGTTCTTGCTTTCGCTAGGCCCATGAGGAGATATTTCTTTCTTCATGGTTTTCCTTGGGTCAGTGCTTCGCCTTTACTTTGAGTTGCTAAGTCATACAAAGGATATCACACATGTCATATGTAGCAGGTACATCCCTGTGCCTGCAAGGCAACTCAGCAAACTCTTGAGCTGCTGAAAACTGAGCCCATGATGAACAAGATGGTGACACAGGAAGAGAAACACTGCTGAGAAGGATTCAACCCAGGTCCTGCCCATCACCAGAATCAATCAGAAAAGACCCGAAGCAGAGTATAGCCTCCGAATCCTATGAGCTTGCTCTCTTTACTCTCTTTCCCCAGGTATTCTGGGGTCAAGCCTACAGTAATGACATTTTCTTATACAAAAGGCCTGAGAGATTCCTGGGAAGAAGCAACACAACCTGGGCAAGAGTGACTGGAAAGCTGCCTGGCAAAGACAGTACTATGCACAGGTGACTGAGAAGGCCAGCAGCATCCTGGCCTGTATCAAGAATAGTGTGACAAGAAGGACCAATGTGGTAGCTTGGCCCAGGTTCTCTTAAGAAAGCCACAAAATTCTTCAGGAGGACCAGAGAGGTCCAGGAGGTGGACCCCAGAAATCATAATTTTGTTATTCAATCCCATAGTCCCGCTATCACTCTGTAGGTGGGCACCAAAGCCAAATCTTTCTCTCTCTTCTCTCCCTTCCTTCAGTTCTCTGGAAGGAGTCTTGTCTGGGTGACTGTGAGGAGTAACCTGCCTGTGGCCTCCAAGGCTGCAGTGAATTTTTGCTGCGCAATCAAGGCCTGTTGGGGCCTAACGGGAAACAATGGGGAGGGGGGGAAATTGAGCACTGGGGTTTATGGTTTAGTTTGGTCAGGAGCAAGGTTTTGGAAGAGTTCTCACGAATCCTCTAGCTGTATTACGTGTTAAGGATTCATGTATCCCATACTTTTTTTCCTGTATGTCTTTAAATACACTTTTCTGTATTCCTCTCCAATTCA
>VWYK01026185.1:0-10653 GCA_013399775.1 Semnornis frantzii | reverse complement strand
TTAATTACCCCTCCTGTTACAAACTGGAAAAGATAAGGCTGGGTCAACATACTGTACTTCAGAAGCTACATCTATGAATTTCTACTATCACCTTATGTAAAATCTTCTTTTCTCAGTCAGTATAAAAACTTCTAATGCAGTTCCATTGGCTACAAACTCACCTCTGAACAATTTGTTCTTGTTATTTATCATGAGAGACATACAGCACATTGTGACAAAACTCTTTCACTTCTTAACATAGGCATGTTTGAATGATGCCAGATCACCACGGTTACTGAAATGTGTTCCAAATTCTTTGGAGAAGGACTGTACCTCAATTTTCTTATCTTTTCTTTAGTAAAGTGACTGGGTTTTTTTAATTGTTTCTGACTTTTACACAAATATAATAGAAGTTAATTTTCACTTGCTGCTACAAGAAGCTGTCTAATGCTCTCTCAGCTTTCCTAGTGTTGCACACAAAAGCCAAAGTGAAAGAGGCTGTTCCTGTAACTGCCTCTCTGCAGCACATTCTCTACCCTGCACAGGTGCCATGTGTGCTGCTTTGAGCTAATTGGAATATTTTAATAGAGAAAATTATATTGCAGGCTGTGAAAGGAAAACAATGGTGATGTCTACTTCACTCATAGGCTTGCTGAGATGTTTAGGAATAAGAACCCAAAACAAAAGACAGTGTCTCGAGCTGGCAGTGGGTGTCACGAGGCACAGACACTCTTGGGCTGTCTAGCAGCTGTGGCTTCTTCTCTCTGCTGAGTAACCTCACTAATCACTTTCCTTCTAATTCCCCCTGGTTGATCCTCAAAATTCTCCTTGTGTGTAAGGCAAACCTTGGGGTAAGGTATAGAGGTGGGGAGAAGGTGGAAGGGTGGTTGGGAGCCCCTCTTGTATATTTCTGTATTACCTTTACCTTGTATATTTCTGTATTACCTTTACCTTGTATATTTCTGTAACTATTCCTGTCTGTTGTGTATATCTCTGCTTGTACATTGTGCTAAGCTGTAAATAGAGCTTCAGTCCTTAACTTCCAGCAGGCTGAGTTCTAGTCTGGGGCATTTTACAAAGTGTGGGGGGCAGGGAACTCCCGAACCATCACACCATGTGAGGATGTAAAAGTAAAGCAAAGAACCAAACCACTGTGGCTTGTGTAGTAGCCAGGATGGTAGCATGAGTTGGGTTGTTTGTTTGACTAACTGCTGGGCGGTGGAAAGCAATTGGGCAGTAGGCACAGCAGGTGTGGTGTTGGCCAGTGGCAAACTTCAGGCTCCAGCTGAATCATTAAATCAAAACAGAAATGCTGAACAGATATTTTCCATCTAATCAAACCAGCAGAAATATTCAGGTATTGCATTATTCACTGCTGACTTGAACTGTTTGAACATAGAATCATAGAATGGTAAGGTTGGAAGGGACCTCAAAGCTCATCCACTTCCAATCCCCTGCCATATGCAGGAACACCTCCCACTAATAAATAATATGGCATTAAGATAACTGGGGAATGAAAGCATATCTGTCTTTAAAATAAACACCAGACTTGTGTTGTAGCAATATTCTGCATAGAATCATAGAATGGTAAGGTTGGAAGGGACCTCAAAGCTCATCCACTTCCAATCCCCTGCCATAGGCAGGGACACCTCCCACTAGAACAGGTCACTCAAGGCCTCATCCAACCTGGCCTTGAACACCTCCAGGGAGGGAGCAGCCACAACCTCCCTGGGCAACCTGTGCCAGTGTCTCACCACCCTCACTGCAAACAACTTCCTCCTAACATCCACTTTCAATCTCCCCTCTGCCAGTTCAAACCCATTGCCCTTTGTCCTGATATTGCAAGACCTTGTCAATAGTCCCTCCCCAGCCTTCCTGTAGGCCTCTTCAGATACTGGAAGGGTACTCCAAGGTCTCCTGGAAGCCTTCTCTTCTCCAGGCTGCAGAGCCCCAACTCTCTTAGCCTGTCCTCACAGCAGAGCTGCTGCAGCCTTCTGAGCATCTTCATGGCCTCCTCTGGACCTGGTCCAACATTTCCATGTCCTTCCTGTGCTGGGGGCTCCAGAACATAATTGAAATGGTTTATTTTTCTACTGATGTTCTGCAGCTACCTTGTCTCAAAGACATGTTTTAAGTTATTTGTCAGGAAGGTTTCTTTGACAGGATGGACTGCATTATTTTGAATTTTAGGTCTGAAGAGATGGAAATGCTCTGGGCTAGAAACAGCTGACAGGTTCTTCCACAAATGGGTACCAGTACAAACCTTGCCTACAGCTTCGCACAATATCAGAACAAGTTCCCATTGTGTTAGTTGCAAACAAAAAATATGAGTGATCCAGAAAAAGAATGGGGGAAAAAAGAGTAAACATCAGAATGTCAGATCAGTTGCCACTTATGCAAATTTTGATATTTATAAGCTAGACTAGACCTGATTTAAACAAAGAGACTTTGACCTCCATTCATCATTGAATGCACTTAAATTCACTGCTAGAATTCAGGCCCTGGCAGAAGAGCAAAAGCTCCTCTCCTGAAGAATGGGCAAGCTCCATTCAGCAGCCAAAGGCCAGAGCTGCTCATGGCCTAATCAACTCTCTGTACTCGCTGGAGTGTGGGCAGCAGATGCTTCTCATTATCTGAAGCCATGAACCTTTCCCCCACCTCATCAAAGTGGACAGAGAAACGATTGTAGCACCATGTCCCATGGCACATCTTTTTTCTGTGGCACTTAAGATCATTATAAATTTCTGAAGAACAAAGAACAAACAAAAACTACTTCATGCAGTCAATGCTGTGTGGCCACTGCAGACTGCTAAAAGAGTCTTGGGGCTTGTATGCATGAGGAGAAGGAAATACATGCATGAAAACTCTTCAGAAATAAAGAGAAAATCCAGTTGTGAAATGCAGGTTTCACTGCTGTAAAAAAGCTTAAAAGCTTTTTACTGCTGTAAAAAAAAATGTTTAAAAGCTGTGAGTCAGAAAATGGCCTTAATATTCTTCTGCTTAAGAAAAAGAGGTGTACAAAATCACTACAAAATCCAATCCCACTACTGTGAGACTATGGTCCCATCAATAAATTTCTTTCTACAAAGAAAGCCCTCACATTATGTTTAGCAATCATATCAGATAGGTTCATTGAGAACGATGGATGGTTATAAATACCTTCTTACATAGGATTCTTACAGGCTTTCAACAAAAATAATCCTGCTGTTACTTGTGTAGGGTGGTTTTATATGTTCCTTTTTAAGGACATAGAAGCAACACTGTTTTGTGCAGATGATTTTTGCATGAGCAATTTCACAGAGACACAAGCTGAAAAGCAGTTTTTGATCTGCAGTGGCCCAGTGGCATAGAGGAGCTTGCTTGAGATTGGGTCTACCTATTTCCACATGGGTGCTTCCTTCTGCAAAAATAGCTCCTTGTTTTGGTTGCCTAAACCTCTACTGAGTCTGGTCAAAGGGGATGACAAACCTATTCAAACCAAAAGGATCATTGCTGTCACATCACAGAAATCAAATGTAGGGAAAAAGTCAGAAGACAACGACAAAAGTAAAAGTAAAACTGTCATGAGTCAGAAAGTTAACTGCTCACTACAAATAGACTTTTCCCCCGCCTTACTCCTACCTTTTCAACTCCCTGTTTGATAAAAATGAGGCCTTTGTATTTTTTTTTTCCCCACCAAATTTATTTATGTCTCTATTCTACCACTGTGTGACAGAACACTGACTCTGTTGGAAAATGGCTTAGGAATACTTTTGGAATTACAGGAAAAAGTCTTTCATCATAGAACTGACCAAGAGCTAAGGAAATTCTCAATGTCAAAGCTTCAAACTAAGTTTCCTATATCCACCTGTAAGTTCTCTTAGCTTAGACATAGGTGAAATGATTTTCTTCCCTGTTGAGTTATCACAAATTGGATATTTACTAATATAATGGACAATTACAGATTAAGTTCTTTAACACTCTGATTGAATGACCTAATCTGCTTTTATTTGTTTAGGGTAGTAGTGACATATCCCTTGCTCCCCTGTCAGGAAAAGTGCCAAGAGATTTATTTCTTTAACTGTTACAGAAATCCCTCTCTACCCCAATTTTACTAGATAAGTATATTTTCATATATTTTTGTTCCCTTTCCTGAAATTATATGCTTTTATGAGGGACTTGGGAGTGCTGGTGGATAAGAAGTTGTCCAGGGGACAGCAATGTGCCCTTGTGGCTAAGAGGGGAAATGGGATCCTGGGGTGCATTAAGAAAAGTGTGTCCAGCAGATCAAGGGAGGTTCTCTTCCACCTCTACTCTGCCCTGCTGAGACCTCATCTTGAGTACTACCTTCAGTTTTGGGCTCCCCAGTTTCAGAGGGACAGGGATCTACTGGAGAGAGTCCAGCAGAGGGCTGCAAGGATGATGAGGGGACTGGAGCACTGCCTGATGAGGAGAGGCTGAGGGACCTGGGGCTGCTTAGTCTGGAGAAGAGAAGACTGAGAGAGGATTTAATCAATGTTTATAAATATCTGAGGGCTGGGGGTCAGGAGTGGGGGGACAGGTTCTGCTCATTCTGCTCACAAGGAGCAATGGATGGAAGCTGCAGCACAGGAGGTTCCAGCTCAACACAAGGGGGAACTTCTTTACTGTAAGGCTCCCAGAGCACTGGGGCAGGCTCCTCAGAGGGGTTGTGGAGTCTCCTCTGGAGATTTTCAAAGCCCCTCTGGATGCTTTCCTGTGTGACCTGAGCTGGATTGTCTGATCCTGCTCTGGCAGGGGGGTTGGACTCCATGTTCTCTTTGGGTCCCTTCCAACCCCTGACATCCTGTGAGCCTATGATCAAATTGCTGGAAACTGAGCCTAAGTCTTCATTTTGCATTTTCAAAATCTGTGAACTTCAAGAAGATTCCTTTCATGCTAGTGATATAAGTCAAAAGCAAGATCTAGCTCAGTCTCTTGAGCCTTATTTAAATACTACCATTAAGTCATGTGGAAAGAAATTTACAAGTTTAAAAAACTCTGAGAAAAAGTTTTCTGCTCTCTCTTTGTCTTGTGTCTTTCTTCACTCAGGCTACTAAGGAAATGGGAGGTAGAGATATTTTCTGTTTATAACCTCTCTCACCCTTGTTGCCATCACTGAATTAGTGTAACTGGGAATATATAGAATATATTACCTGTCCTTGTGAATCATTAACAAGATTTGGACCATGTTGGATTTTTTTAAATCATTATTTTGGTTGGGAAGTGAAACAAGTGGAGCACTGATTGGATTTTCAAGTATCAAGCTGAGGTTTTTTTTTCAGTTAAAAGAAATCTAGCACATTTCTAAACCAACCACCATGCAAGGACAAAGGGGAGAGCTTAGCCTACCAAAAATCCTTCATTTCCAGGTGCCAACATTCCTCTCTAGCTCTGGCACAGCTGAAGATGTCTCTTTTCTTTCAGCTTGAGAATATGGATAATGAAAGTATTAAGTTTCTGAGAACCTTTGATACCTATATCGTTCATTCTCTTCTGCCTTAGACATTTAATCATATCCTGAACATGCATTCTCATCCTTTTCTAGACTGAGAAATTGCAGAAAAGGCCAATATATTTTTTAAGGCTCTGACTACATTGGGAGGATATTTGAAGCAGAAAAACTCCAATTTTCCCCCTTTCTTAATTACCAGTGAGGAAAGAAGACAAGCAAGAGATTCTGGAACACTATCACTATCTCACACTACTCTGACTCATGGATATTTTAAGGCAGATATTTTATAGAATCACAGAATCATAGAATGTAAGGTTAGAAGAGACCTCAAGGATCATCCAGTTCCAACCCTCTGCCATAGGCAGGGACACCTCCCACTAGCACAGCTCACTCAAGGCCTCCTCCAACCTGGCCTTGAACACCTCCAGGCAGGGAGCAGCCACAACCTCCCTGGGCAACCTGTGCCAGTGTCTCACCACCCTCACTGCAATGAACTTCCTCCTAACATCCACTTTCAATCTCCCCTCTGCCACTTCAAACCCATTGCCCCCTTGTTCTGGCATTCCCAGACCTTGTCAATAGTCCCTCCCCAGCCTTCCTGGAGTCTCCTTCAGATCCTGGAAGGCTACTCTAAGCTCTCCTGGAAGCCTTCTCTTCTCCAGGCTGCAGAGCCCCAACTCTCTCAGTCTGTCCTCACAGCAGAGCTGCTGCAGCCCTCTCAGCATCTTGCTGGCCTCCTCTGCACCCACTCCAACACTTCCATGTCCTTCCTGTGCTGGGGGCTCCAGAACTGCACACAGGACTGCAGGTGGGGTCTGAGGAGAGCAGAGCAAAGGGGCAGAATCCCCTCCCTTGCCCTGCTGCCCACACTGCTCTTGCTGCAGCCCAGCACACAGTTGCTGTCTGGGCTGCACTCACACTGCAGCCTCATCTTGAGCTTTTCATCACCCCACACCCCCAGGGCCTGTTCCTCAGGGCTGCTCTCAGCCATTCCCCACCCAGCCTGAAGCTGGACCTTCCACTTGGCCTTGTTGAATGTCATGAGGTTGGCCTGGGCACAGCTCTGCAGCCTGTCCAGGTCCCTCTGGATGGATCCCTGCCCTCTAGCAAGTCGACTGTGCCACACAGCTTGGTGTCATCTGCAAACTTGCTGAGGGTGCACTGATTCCTCTGTCCATGGCACTGAGAAAGATGTTAACCAGCACTGGTGCCAGCACTGACCCCTGAGGGACACCACTTGGCACTGGTCTCCAGGTGGACATTGTGCCCTTGCTCACCACTCTCTGTGTGCCACCATCCAGCCAGTTCCTTATCCCGCAGTGCTCCACACAGCAAGTCCATGTTTGTCCAGTTTGGTGACCAAGATGTCATGTGGGACAGAGTCAAATACCATTTTAGTTCAAAGATGTCAATATCTCATGCCCTTAGATGTCAAATAATTGTCAGCAGATGCCAAATAGATGTCAATATCTAATACCCTTTAAAAATAATTCCTACCTGCTCATGGCCCTATCTGTCTTTCCCACTCTCCTCACAATTCCTGTTTCTCTTCTCTAGAGAGACATGCTTATCCTTTTCCTCTCCTACCCTGATTACATTTCCTTATGTACTTACTTAATCTTCTTTACAGATTCCTCAATTTTTTCCTTCATGTAAGTTATTGCTTAGGCCACTTGATCTCACTCTTTAACTTTGGGGTACTCAGAACTCCATTAAATTACTTATTTTGCATACTAAAGGAATGAAATAGGACTCTGAATTATAGCATCACAGACTATATTTTACCAATTTTGGCTGAGGCAGAATTTTAATCATGTTGATATGCATTTTTAAAGAGAGAGGGGACAGTGTATTTATCTGCTGATTTGAGCAAAACAAGGTACTCTGACCATTCTCTTCCTCGGCTGGAATACAATGCTTAGCTCCTTCTCCAAATTGTTTGAACCTAAGGGTTATAGTTGCCATGGAAACATGTGAAAAACTGTTTGAGCATCAGACATTCCCCATGTTGTAGAAGTTAGCTCAGCAAAATGTTCAGTGGCCCTGGATAAATTGAAAACACAGTCTGCTGAGGCACATATTTTAATGGGAAGGATTGCTTAGTTTTTCCCAGTAAACAGCTTTGCAGCACCATTGCCTTTGGAACAGAGAAAGGTTTAAGCAATTGGGGAGTGTGTGTGTGCTACAGGCTGAGGTCCCAAAAGTAAAAACAAAAACCTATTTTCACCAAATCACAGAATCCACCAGGGTGGAAAAGACCTCCAAGATTATGGAGTCCAACTTATCACCTAACCCTTCTAATTCACAAAGCCATGGCACTAACTGCCTCATCCTGTCTTTTCTTGAACACCTTCAGGGATGGTGACACCACCACCTCCCTGGGCAGCCCATTCCAATGCCAATCACTCTCTCTGGCAACAACTTCCCCCTAATATCCAGCCTAGACCTGCTTTGGCACAGCTTGAGACTGTGCCATCCTGTTATGTTGATGGTTGCCTGGGAGAAGAACCCAACCCCACCTGGCTACAGCCTCCTTTAATGTAGTTGTAGACAGCAATGAGGACTATTGACAAGGTCTTGCAATGCCAGGACAAGGGGCAATGGGTTTGAAGTGTCAGAGGGGAGATTGAAAGTGGATGTTAGGAGGAAGTTGTTTGCAGTGAGGGTGGTGAGACACTGGCACAGGTTGCCCAGGGAGGTTGTGGCTGCTCCCTCCCTGGAGGGGTTCAAGGCCAGGTTGGAGGAGGCCTTGAGTGCCCTGTTCTAGTGGGAGGTGTCCCTGCCTATGGCAGGGGCTTGGGACTGGATGATCCTGGAGGGCCCTTCCAACCTTACCATTCTGTGATTCTATGATTCTGCTGTGTGCTCAACAGCTAATAGTGAGGAGGGGAAATGAGAAAACTCTGAGTTCTTGCTAAAAACTTTGTCTAAGGTGAGATAAATATTTCAAACACGTATATTCAGAGCATCCAAGAAAGCAGAAGAAATGCCTGCCAAGAAATCTCAGGAGTTTCATCCAATGTTCAAAGCTGTGAAGCTCTCCATGGCAGTAAAAATCAGCAGTGTTCTAGCCAGGTATACCCTACTAAATTCAACTCCTTTTTGGAGGATGAATATGACTTCGAAAATTGAATGTATGTTTTGCTACGAATTGAACATTTCCAAATGCTAAAGCGGTAGTTTTAGGACCTCCCTGATATTAATATCCTACTGGGTCTGTGCAGACAGTTCTTGAATAGAGCAGAAATTATCTCTTAGTTGTATAAGGGAGACTCATTCCACCTACATTAGCCTGGGATGACCCTGTAAAGGGATGGGGTAAATTAATTAATGTGAGATGATATATAAAAATATTAACAGTTTATTAATATTAAATATTCAGAACTCGCAGCACCCCCATCACCATTTAATAATAATATTAACAGGCTCTTTGCAACATTAGGAAACTATGTACAGGTTATAACAGGATCTGGAAATAGTTATTAAATATATACATTAATTAAACTCGATATAAACTGGCAGAGAAGGCTTTGTGGTCAGTATACCGCTTGCTCACTAGATAAGCATAGGACAGAAGGAGCAACTTTCTGCTTAGGGCAGAAGGCAATTAATAATTCCAAGAGGCTTTGGCATTTACCCACAAAATTATTATTTGACAGTACCCAAGGCAGGGTTGCTGTCGGTAGCCATCAGAGGCCTTAGAGTCTCCCNGCCCATATTAGGTGAAACCATAGGCCTGCTCCACCCTGTTCTGGGAAGAACACAGCCCTGCACAAGGCAGCCCTGTGCACCTTGCCTACCACAGGGTCTAGTCAGGCAACGGACCCCAGACTCAGTGGCTCCAGGCCCTTTGCCCCTTTTCCCGCAGTTGTTCTCCCCAAAACAGCAGGAGGGAGAGCAGAAAAATATGCCTGGGCAAGCCAGGAAAGGTATAAGCCCAATTTGGCCTGCCTAGGCCTACCACGACAGACCCAAATGGGGGAAGCTGAATTTCATACTCCAGCACCTCAGAGTCAGGTCTCTCTTTTAAATCCAAAGTGGTCTATTTCCACTCAAGTCTAAAATTTCATTAGAGTAAGAAAATAAATCTGGAACTGTTCTTTAGATGCCTACAAATTCCATAAATACTGTAGAGAGGTTTGTGGGTTTGGTTTTTTTTTTCCTTTTTTAAACTTCTCTGTGTGAAGAGATTCTGCCATTACTTAAAGCCCTGATAGAATGAATGAAATTCCGGGAAAAGCTATTAATTATACAATCTGATAGAAGTCGCTGAAGTGGAGTTAGAATCATACCTCTCGTAGGCAAAATAATATATTTGACATAGAATACCTTGAGAAAGTCTGATTTGCATTTGAAAGTCATCTGGGTAGTGCCAGAAGGATTCTTTGTTTTACAGAAGTGAGCAAACAAGAAGGACATCAGAAATATTAGAAATTTAAGTCATGCAGAAAGAGTCATGTCAGAGGAGGAATTACTTTTAGCATAATTGTTTGAATTTTGTCCTGAACTTTGTCAAGCCACTGGAGCAGCTCTGCTGTGAGGACAGGCTATGAGACTTGGGATCTGCACCCTGGAGAAGAGAAGGCTTGGAGGAGAACTTGGAGTGGCGTTCCAGTATCTGAAGGGGGCTACAGGAGGGCTGGGGGGCCTATTGATAAAGTCTTGCAATGCCAGGACAAGGGCCAGTGGGTTTAAACTGGCAGAGGGGAGGTTTTAACTAGATGTTAGGAGGAAGTTGTTTGCAGTGAGGGTGATGAGACACTGGCACAGGTTGCGCAGAGAGGTTGTGGCTGCTCCCTCCCTGGAGGTGTTCAAGGCCAGGCTGGAGGAGGCCTTGAGTGACCTGTGCTAGTGGGAGGGGTCCCTGCCTATGGTAGGGGGGTGGAACTGAATGATCTTTGAGGTCCCTTCCAACCTAAACCATTCTATGATTCCATGACTAAATATTATTATGCAACCAACTTAACTTTTTTAACTAAAATGACCTTATCTGTCCATGACTAAAAAAAGCCTTCTTATTTCCACTTTCAAGTGGAGAGGCTATTTTCTGAGGTTTATTGTATTTTCATTAATCAGTGACTTGATCATGTGTTTCATTTTTTCCCATAAGACAGCAAGGGGTTCTCTTAATACATCCATTATAGATTCAAGTCATCCTCACTCCACTTGGTTCATCCCTGTGAGTCAGTAGCTCCACATCATCCTGTCGTGGTAGGCCTAGG
>VWYK01026173.1:0-18713 GCA_013399775.1 Semnornis frantzii | reverse complement strand
AACCTCCATAATGATTTGCTAGTTGTATTTTGGGTCTTTTCCTGTGCTAAGTTTCTGTTTCCATAGGACTACAATTTCTCACTAGTTGTGTATCTGCTTTAAACAGGTGCATAGAAATCCAATGGGGAGAAGAGGAGAGGACAGTCTCATTTGATGGGATTTTGACCAAATCACCCACAGTGAAGAAAGAATTGTGAGCAGGTATGGCAAAACAGGATACATTTGTGGGTTCAGATTCATAGTATTAGTATAAAAAAGCTTTTAAAATTAAGACTGCTTTAAATGGAAACTTATTCAAAGTCTTAATTTTGCAATATCTTACTCAAAACAAAAATTGAAAACCTAAACGTCTAAAGACGTGCTTCTGACTTTCACATACATATATCTAAATTCATGAGCTCTCATTTGCTGTTGTAAGTATTAACTAAAAATACACCAACATAATCATATTAGGAAAAGATAATTATTTCTCGGGCTTTGTTTGGTTTGGAAACAGAACTTTAATAGTATAGTGGGGTATTTTTGCCACATATACTATGTGAGATTGTGAGAAATGCAACTTTCATTGCTAGTTTTTTTCAGTTCTAGAGTTGAGGGATCAAGCAGGCAGCCAAGACACACCAGAGAGGAATGTGTTGAGGGAATAGTAGTTCAGGTAGATGGTTTGGCACGTTTCCTTCTATTGCACTTTTAAATTCCAGAGACCTGGGCTTGTCAGGCCTCAGAGCAGCCTTTTCCATAAGTTACAACCCAATGGGGCTCCAAGACTGACTAGATCCACACACCAGAAACCTGCCAGCAATGCTGCACAAAATTTAACTCTTTGAAAACCAGGTGCAGCCTACAGGAGTAGAGAGGCTGCTATTCTCACACTTGCAGTATATCCAGAAAATCCCATCCCATCAGCCTCTGGAGCCTGCTATAAATTATTTCTCCAGAAGAATGTGCCTTTCAGGGAATTGTGTAGGTTTGTCACAAAAACACAGATCCTATGAAGTTTTCACTTTCTTTTAAAACGCTTTAGAAGTTCCATAGCAACTTGTTCAGTTTTTGATAGTTTTCTGGCTTTACCCCTATTGAATTTTGTGAAATGCTTTTATAAAGGAAATAATTCATTAACAGTGGTAGCCTTCAGACCAGGCCTAAATGAGGAAGGGAAGTTTGAGTTCCCTGCTGCTAGTGATGGCAGTACATAGGAAATCCTTGCCCAATCCTCCCAGCCAGTACTTGGCATGGGGCATGGTTGGAGAGCCAAAGGTCAGAGCCAGGGGAAGTGCTATACTTCAGGTAATTACAATTTATTAGGGTTATAAACAAAACAAATCCTCTGCACTAATCAGGGAAACTGGCAGAGAAGGGAGTAAATTGCAGCAGAAAAGGAAGATGAGAATGAGCTGATAGTCTCCCTGACCAGAAGACTGTGGGTGCTGCCCATTTTCAGTCCCATGATGAACTGCAGGCCAAGTTAAAGTCAGTGTTTCTCACTGAATACCATGGTCTCTGGTTTCTGCTGTCATCTCTAGGTCCTCTTTTCATTCGGGAGGGATTAAATTGAGCAAGAGAAAGAGGGACAACAGGGAGCTCTTAAAAAGGCTGTCCAGGGAAGAAAATACAGACTACATGGCTTTGAAGCACTTGCAGGTCATCTCTGTCAAGTGCTACTACAGGGATGAAACAAGATTTTTCTAAAGAGGAAAAAAGATCCTTTCTCAGACCTTCTCCTTTGACATCCAAGTATTTTTTTCTTATGTTTAGAGAGATGGAATCAGGGTTTCCCTTTCACTGACCCTCAAAACTCTTAATGATGAAAATTTTTCATGTTTAATCTTTTCGCAGTGGCTTATTTGGGTTCTGGCTTTATTGGTTCACTCCTGATTCTAAAGCTTCCATCTGCAAAGTGCACCCAGTGTACAGAGCTGGTTTAAATTTTGTCTGCTGTTCTTGTTATTAGGAAGACTTTAGTGATGAATGTTTATAATACAGCTTGAGGAATTTCATCCTGCCCTGCTAAACTGTGTAGGAGATTGCCTTAATGGACAAAGAAAAATGTCTGCTGGACTGCAGCCAGAAGCTTGGACTTGCTTACAAAGAATAAAATACATGTTTAACCTTCTGGTATTGTGTACGGAAGACATATTTAAAAAAAAAAAAAATCCACCTCTCTTCTCACAATCTAAAAGGGAGCAATTGCAAGATTAATGTGTTTTTCACTATTTTATGGCAAATCACTTAGGTGTGACAGGTTTAATTCTGCTTCTTGATCAGATGTCTTACAACGCTGTCCTGCTGTATTTTCTTCTGAAAGCATCTCTAACCGGGAAGATAAATTACAGATAACTGTGACAAACTGATGAAAATTAAAGGTGATATTCACAGGTGTAGGGATTCTGACTTGAAATAACAGATTAAAAGCTGCAGCCCAGTTTTATTATTATTTTGTATTTTGCTTGAGCAAGATTTGGGATTTAAATTCAGAAAGACGTGACGTTAAATTTATGCTTGCGTGGTTTGTTTAATCGGAGTCTGAATAATGACTTCAGGATTTGAGATGAAATCTAGGTGACAGAGGGTGTTCTGAGCTTAAGTTGATTTCACTGCAGAACAGTTTCTAAGCCACAAGAGAAGCCGAATCACCATGTCTTGTCTGGCCAACCTATTATGTTGTATTTATTGTAAATATATGTCCTCAGAGCTACACTGAAGAATGGCCACTGAGACCCTAAAAATACTAATGCCAAAGAGTTGTTTGCATAAAAACTGTAGATACCTAGCAGATATAAAGGAGAGTTTCAAACTGGGCCTAAGCATTGCTGAGCTAGGAGTCAGGGTGTCCTGGTGCCTTTCTCAGCCAGTGAACAGTAATGGAGATCTATGAATCACCTCTGTTTCTTCCCCTTACTCACTGGTCTATGTTAAACGTCCACAACTGTATCCCCTTGTAAAATGCTATGTGCTAAAAATGGAAAAGCCCAGCAGTGATAGCCCCATATAGCTGATGGAGTGCTTAAAAGTCAATGGGTCCCTTCTGCATCTGCAGCTCAAAAAGGGAAGAGAGGATGCTCATTTTTTCTTGGCACACCTTATTCCTGCTGCTGCTTCTGGGCAGGAGGAGATTGCATGTCCTGCTGCTGGCATTGTCTGAGGTGCTCCGGAATAGGAGACCAACTGTTTTTTTTTCTTCATTGGCATCCTGGTGAACCAGAAATTCTCTCACACATTTCTGGAAAACACTATCTGTCCAAATGGGGTTACAACAGAAATGTAGGCTCATCTTGGCCCCACCTCTCAGGCTCACAGGCTCCCTGACCCATGGTAGCTCTCCTGTTCATATGTCAAGAAACCCAGAAAGTATGTGAGCTGCTGATAGAGAAAGCCATGTAAACCTGCAGGGAAAGCAGGCAGCTTGGGATCCCATCTGGCTTCTGTCACAGCCAAAGTGCTGCTCAGAAACCTGCGAATTACATTGCATTTTTAAATTCCTAGCGGATAAATTTTCTATCTGAAAATTCCAGCCAGCTCTGTACTGTGTTGCTACTGCTGCTCCAAATGAGAAAGCCAAAATGGCCCAGAGGCCCTTGCACAGGGAAGGTGCAGAGCCCTGCACAACCTGGTATTATGGAGAGTCAGATGTCCTTCCTGCTGCAATCCAACAACGAATACATGTCTGAAACGCCAGATATTCCCTCCAGAATCAGATACGTTTATTCACTCTAGCATGACTGCCAAAATAGTGCATGTGACTTGCCAGGTTTAAATAAAGGAGTTTATGCCACACTAGTCCTTTGATAAAAAGTTCTGCTTCCTATTACGGTCCTAGTCCTGGTCAATATTATTTGAATTTAAGAGTAAAGTCTCCTGATTTTCCCCCTCCCTCTCCCCACAGCAAGTATGTGCTTTTTTAATTAAACACTCGATTGTTAATAACTTGCACTTGTTCCCCTGGCTGATTTAAATGCATTCTAGCCAAGATGGACAATGGAGTCTATCTAATGAAGTGTGCAGAACCACCAAAATTACTGAGTTCAAAACCATTACCATTGAAGCTGGGCTCTTAATCTGGGACATTGTTCCTGATGAGTAATATTGTTGAAGTGTTACTGTGACTTTGCTAGCTCAGTTTAAGCACCAAATCAACTATCACGGATTTCTTTAAACTACAACTCTTCACATACTACTTTTTTATCAGTATATTAAAATGTTCAACGTGATGAAAATAGGAAGGGTGTGCTTAGTGTGTGTTTTTCACCTTCTCATGGTATTTAAAAGCAGATTCTACAAAGAAAATTAACTAGAATCTAAGTAGCAACTTGACTTTTTAAACTAAAATTCCTATAATGATGTTGTTTTCCAGCTTGGTTTGAGCTAATTTTTATTGTCAAACACTGATTATGGTTTTAGAACCACCACAGAGAAAGACTGCCATTTCCCCAAAGAGATTAATGTAAAAAAAAGAAAAAAAAATGCAGATAAGAAAAAATGTACTCAGACACCCATGTTTATATAGATATATTGGTTACACTTCTTTGCCTCACCACACTGCTGTTCAGTACAACTCTTTGGGAGAAAATGGCCAATATAAGCAGCTTCACGATTTTCCCCCTCATTCTCATGTTTCAGTTTGAAACAGATTGCAAGACATTTTGCCAAAGGTTGAAACTAAGATCCTTTTTAAGACCAAAGAGTGAACAATGACCACATGGACTGGCTTCCCACATAACACAATTCAGTATCTCTCTCAAATAATTCCCATGACAAGGATATCCTGCAATAGGTAGAGGTCAATGTATCCTAGGCACGTAAAAGCAAGAACTTGGCACTCTGCAGCCTGAAGCAAATGGACAATTACCGACATCCAGCTTGAAGACACCTTTGAAAGGGTCTTTCTCACCAAAGAAGTTACAGAAAGCTTACACCTATGTACCCTGGTTACACAGTTAAATTCAGGAGGAAAGAATCCAGGTCGTGGTCATTTTTGCTGCAGATACAACCTCTCTTGACATTGAAAATATTACAGACCTTCTTTTATTTCTTGATCCTTTGCTTTTACCTTGTTTGCACTTCTGATTACTTCACTTCTGGTCATCTGTTCTGCTGCTTCCGTTTATCTTTGTGGTTTGCTGTTCTGATTTGTTTTCTCTCGGTTGTGTGGTGTTTTTGGTTGTGGATTTTTGTTGTTGGTTGGTTGGTTGGTTGAGTTGGTTTTGTTTGGGTGGTGGGATTGTGGGTTTTTTTGTTGTTGTTTTTTTTAAGACTCAAATGACACAATGCTCTGACCCGAGTCTTTCTCAGTGATGGCCATGTCACGAGAAATACATGTATTCTGACTTACACTAGCAACAAGATTAAACATCCCAAATATCTCTGCTGTTCGCTGAACTAGTCCTGAGGTATCTGCTATTTTCACACTAGTACAGGCAGAGAGTATGAGCAATTAACTGTCATCTTTCTCCATTTGTCCTTCTACTGTCTCCTTCTACTACAACAGTCCCATTTAGTGGTGCACTCCCAAAGTGCACTTCCATGAGCCTAATCAGTCATCTTTTTCCTTCTGCTCTTGCTCATGTACTCATGCCTTTTTTTCACACTGATCTTAAAACTAAGTCAACAAAAAAGTGGTTTCAGCCAAGTCATTGTGTGACCTAGTGAATACTGGATCTGGTGCATGGGAGGGTATAAAAGCACCTCCTTTGGATAGCCGCAAGCTGTCTTCCAAGCTGCTCTGTTTCGCACTGTGAGTCCATTCTTCCCTCTTCCATTTTAGATGCCAGATCATATGTCTTCTCTCATTCCTTATCTCTGCTAAGACTCACGGCTGTTTGTTCATATCTCAATTTCCTGAGGCCAAAATCTTAAGACAGGCTCCTAGATATAGCAAAGGAACTTCAGAAACAATCAGTGGCTACCACCTGACTCTCGTCTCCCAGCATCGCTGGCCACCACGGCTGCCACCGCTGCCCACAGGGAAATGCACAGCAAGACACCCGGACAAGTAAGGAACACCAGGAACGGGATGTGTAAGTGGACTTTGCCTTCGCTACATAACAGGCTCGTTTCCAGGCGCATCACCGGCTTTTCTCGACCCCAGAAGAACCAAGCCCCTTCCGCACCGACGCAGGTTTAAGGGGCAGAGCAGGGCTGCTTGGGCCGGCCTCGGCGGCAGCCGCACCAAACCTCCGGGAAACCGTCCAGCCCTCGGAGTCACCCCAAGCCGCAGGACACCGTCCGCCCGCGCGGCCTGCAAGCCAGCGGCAGCCGTCCCGCGGCCACAGCACCGAGGTCCCACAGCTCCCGCTGCGTTCCTGCGCCGCCCCGTCCCTGAGACCTTCCTGCGGCGGTGCTCGCGCGCCACCCAGTGGAGCCGTTGCGGCCCGGCCACGTCCTCAGGCATCCCCTAGCGGGAGGGGGATTTCTCTTGGGTCACAATAAACGGTGTCGCTTCTAAGCGGCCATGTGGCCATGTCAGGGAGAGGAGGGTGAAGTCCTGCTCGGGCCAGAGCATTTCCGAGAGCCTGTTGTATATGGGGAGAGACTGGGGCACCTGGGCAACTACGGAAGGCTCCATCCTCCTCCTGCCTTGAAGGCACACATAATATTATGTAGGACAATGTGTGGTGTAGAGCTGGAAAGGCGCTCCGAGCTCCTGCACCCTACACCCGCAGGGCGGCACACTACCGTCTTCGCTCTCACAGGCGTCACGCTCGCACTGAACACCAGGTAGTTGCACTTTTGCAGCCCAGCTCTTCTGATAGTTCTAGTTTCCAGGCTGTGCTTGCCTATGGCTAGCATGCGCCAATTTGCTTTTCTGCCAAGTGCGTGCTTTAACAAGGGTACCCCTCTCCTCTGCCACTCCTCACAGCAAGTGGGTAGTAGCCTCCAGCTCCGCTCCGCAGCCAGGCCCCGATCTCTGGCCCCCGCCCCACGCGCCAAGCAGCGGCTGTTGTGTAATTCGGGGGTTGCAGAGTTTGAGGTGAAGAGACAGTAGCAAATGGTAGGGTGTGGTGTGGTTGTGAGACAGCTGTCATCGCTAACGCCGTGTGTGGCTTTGGGGAAGTCATGTGGGCCATCTGTGCCTCAAACTGTCCCGGCAAAAGGGGACAGGGGAAAACAAGGCTGGTTATGTTGTGTCGTTGGATTCATGCATTGCCTTGGAAGCAACCAGTACCAGACTCACATCCTGACCTTCCTGGGCTGGTGCTGCAGCCCCACCTTGCCTTCCAAGCTCTCATATGCTAGAAGTCGCATACATTATGGCCCAAAGGCATACTTGCATCATGACACTTAATATTGGCATGATGCTGTTTCTGATAAAAAAATGAAGATTTGAATGTTATTGTCCAGCATTAGTCTGCAGCCAAACTTTGAGCAAGAAGCAAGAAGCTCAAAGTTATGTGAGGAATGCAGATCAATAGATTCCTTTAAATGCTTTTTTTTTTTTTTTTAAATAGAAGTGTCAAAGAGGATTGTTTTGCATCTGGAAGATAGACCATATTTTGCTATTTCCTAGCCTTTGAAATAACTGTAAGAACAAATCAACCTTTATGCCTCCATTCTATTTAAAAAGTGTCAGACACAATCTCATTTAAATGAAAACCAGTTTAATCAAATTGCTTTGATACTATTTTTAGTTTTGCCAGCTGTGGCGAAGTCCATTCATTTCTGCCTTTGATTTTTCTAGGTGTTTCATTTGCTTAAATCCTACTTTCCCAATCCAAGGATATTGAGTAAAACACAAAGTACCTCCTTTATGATTACGGTGATCTTGAAAAACTGCTTAGTAACTTGCTAAAGTGGATTATGTAAGTATGCAATAGAAACTTCAGTATTTTATGTGCCTGCTGACATACAAATCTGTATTTGCATGTGCACTTGAAAACTGGAAAGCAAAACAAGAAGACATCTCAGTTGTTGGAATCTTACTCTGTTGTTCTCAAAAATAAATAGTATTTCAGTTTTAATATAAATTCACACAAGAATGAAAATGCTATAAATTAAATAACTACTCTGAACAAAAATCTGCTTCTTTAACACAGTGTAATGCTTCCTGAGATGTTTTTTCTAGCTGTTCATTAGATTTGGATTTCAAAACTGCGTATTTAGTGATTGCACAGTAGTTATAAATAACATCTATAAGAAGCGGAAATAGAAGAATTATTTTTACTTCTTTTGCAGACAGCAGTACTGCTTATATTCTAGAATGTACTGAGATTTTTGTTACTTCTGCTAAAATACAGTTTAAAAAAAATCCAGGCAAAGAGCCCGAATCACAGTTGGACCACCCATATACCCTACTGGTTTAATGACACAAATACAGGATGAACAAAATACTCTAAATTAAAACAAAATACCAGACAAAACAAAACAGCAAGCAAATCCACAAACTAACAGATACCAAACAAACCCAAAACCACACACACACACACACACACAAAAGGCCATAATTACCATTCTTGATCTTTTACAAGAGCTTTTTTTTCCCCCACAAGGTAGCAGCACTGGAACTGTGAATGCACAAGCGGCTTGCAAATTCATCTCACCAAAATCAACAGAGGTTGCCTGGTTTATTTATTTTTCAGTCTTCAGGAATCTGCAGCTCAGAATCAGAGAAAACATATTTTTAAACATCAGGATTGGGCACAAACAGCAATTAAAATAATAAAATTGACATTTATATATTACCTTAACAGACCTACTTCCAGCTGACATAGGGGACTGAAACAATCTGCAAAACTAAAATGCTGTGTATATAAATATACTTGTGTGTCTGTGTATGTTTGCATGCACTGAATACTGTACAAATCCAGTCTTGTTACTGTATGTAGCAAAATTCTTGTAACTGATTAGGAATTTCTTTTTGCTTTTCCTAAAGTCTCCCAGTTTCACCACTTTTCCTCTTGCTTTTTGCTGTACTTCTCATCTTTGTCCAAAAATGATACTACAGTGAAGAAGGAACCCCTTTGCCACTACACAGTGACACTGAAGGGAGGTGACCTTCTGACCTGCATTCTCTCTGTCCTGCCTGAAATTGTGTAACTAACAACCAAACCTCCTAGTGTAAATATGTATGTACAGAGTAATGATTTGGGCTGGGTTAGGTGTGCACTTCTAAATCAAGTCTCCTGATTGTCCTGGATTGGCAAACTGCGCTTCACCCCATGGATTAGTCTTGGGGCATAAGAGTTGCAGGCTGGGAAGATTCATTGCAGAAGCACAACCCTATGATCAGACTGGTGCTAGTCAAAAGATAATCTGGGGCACAGCATGGATGTCATGGCTTCAGCACTAACTGTTTTGCCTACAGATTAACACCAGCCATCCCCACTGCTTGCTAACATAAGCACACACAGCCTTAGTGGCCTAGATTGAAAGTTAAAATCAGAGGGAAACTTTTTATAAGGTCAGAAGTGCTAGCACTGAACAGGGGCAGAAATGATGGAAGAACACATTACATTCCCTGGATGAAGGGTTTTTCTTAATGTGAAACTGCAGATATTCTGGGGCCATGTAGGAGGCAATATTTACTGCAGGTGAAGATGGTAAAACTGTTTAAAATACTTCAATATGCTCTAAAGTAGCATATTGACAGAGAAGCTGGAAAAAATGAAGACACTTCTCATTAAATGGAAGAAAGTGATGGGGTGATATGGAATGATGCGTACGCACATACACTGTCATCATTTAAGGTGTCAGGGCACAAACCTCACAGAAGAGAATTTAGATTACCTCCCCCCCTCAGGTAAAAGACAGGCGGGGGAAGTAAGGGGTAAACAAAAGAACTTGCACAGAATTGGAAGTTAAGGAAGTAATTTTAACAAATAATAAAAGGTATTAAGGGAAAAGTGATATATACAGATACGTACAAAACCCAATCACAGATAGCAATGGATTCCCCCACAACACATGAATGCAGGCCCAACCAGGCCACAGCAGCTTCCAGCAACAGCTTCCCACCAGGCAGGAAGGTGAAGAGGAAGAGAAGTTGGCTAAAATTCCTGTCTCCTTAAAGAGAGGACAGACAGGAAAGGGGAGGGAGTAACATGACCTGGTGATCCCACAGGGGTTGAGTTCCACCTGCCCACCTGTTAGCCCTTAAGCTACAACACATACATATTTATAAATAATTTCACTGTATTGGCTTCTGACTCCTAAGGAATATATCTATATATGTAAAATATGCATTTGTACATACATACTCTTCTCGTTTTTATGACTATTAATATATTTTTCCTTTGGATTACATCCAGGCACTCCCAGGACCACTCTTCTTTGTGAAGGAATCAGGCAGTGCTGTGGAATTACGTCTAATGCAGCCTTGAGTATTTATTCCTGTTGTCAACACAACATACATGCACTCTTTGGGGCTGCCAACTCTTATCTCTTACATCAAGGAAAAAGAATCCTGTACCTTGGCCTAAAAAGTTAACATCACTTGCATAAATGTATTTTGATAATGTCCTTGAGCTTTCTGGTGAGATGAAGACAAACACAAAGAAGCAGGAACAGTGTGTACATCTTTTTCTGATTTTAAGATGACATGACATCAGTGCCCATTTGTACTTAGCTGAAATTGCCGTGCTGGATCCTATCAACACAATAAGTAAATAAATAAGTGATTTTATGTGCTGTTGAACTACTGAAGCCAGGTTTTCTATCAGGTTATATCTTGTAGATCCATTTTGTCATATTTAATAAAGCTATGCTTTAGTTTTTTTCTGTCCTTGCAAAATGTGTTTCTCCTGTGTGGATTCTCAGTTGTACAACAGGCAGTGAGCAGTCTTCCCCATAGCAGAGGTACTAATTCAAGGCTTTCTCCTTTAACAGATAAACTAATGCAAAGAAAATTGTCAGAAGCTAATTTCACTGTTGAATTTGACTGAGATAGCCAAAGATGTAAAAATGCTGGAGAGGATGATGAGGTACGATTACACATGCATGCACACAGACATAAAGGCAGCAGCAGTTACAGCAACTCATCTCCTCCAGGAACTACCCCAAGCAGTGTATCCTTATGTGAAGAAAACAGAGATCAGTGTGCTATTACCCATCTGCTTTTTACTCCAATTTATTATTTGTTCATTAAGGGCACTGCACAATTGTTTAGGACAAGAGTAGCAGAGAATATTGACAAGTCTGATCATGAATGTTTTTCCCTTTGAGGTAAGATATGTTAGTTTATTTTTACAGCATAGATTCAGGAGAATTCAGTACAGAATAACAGAAAAGTAGGACTTCCAGCAGGCCGGCGGCAAGTCTGGCCAAAGGTATTTAAGCTTTCACAATATCTGGTGATTTATTAACAAGGTTTGACTTTATGCTTACAAGACAACTGCTGTAGTAACAAGCATGAAGTGTTACTAACATATATAAAGATTCTATATTTGTTACCAGCAGTAGTTTAATCTCTTAAGGTCATTTCAGAAAGAACAGCATACCAGAGAAGAAAATTTACAGAATTACAACTAAAGAATTACAACTAAAGAATTTTATGTCAATTGTAAAATACAAGTGTCTTCCATATGAAACAAAATCACCAATAAATTAAGCTACATCTTGGCTAATAATAGTTAGCTATGCATCAGTTGCTTACCATGTGAGAGTTCTCTCATCCATTGAGCACGACTGCTCATTAATAAGCTAACTTTTCTAATATGACACAAAAATACCATTCAAGTTGAAAATTTCCCAAAAAATCAGTTAAAATATGTGGCCTGGTTTTATACAAATAATGCTGTAAGAAGACCACCCTATGCAGGAGTGTCAGCGTTGTGGCTCTAGTGTGCAGAGCTCATCCCCCTGAGACTAGGAGTGGAGTGAGACAGAATATTCACAATGTCTTAGGGTCCTAGAGCTGCTGACCTTCTTGACATCTTGACATCTTTCTTCTGTCAAAATGAGCTGAAGTTAAGCTACAGTTTCAGGAGCCACTGGGTGGAAAAAGTGTTATGGTATCATCTGACAGAAGGACAGCACATGGACAATCTGGAGACAGATGCTTTGTCTTCTTAGGAAGTAAGGCTAAAAACACACCAAAAGTACTGAAAATACATTAGGCTAACCATTTTATAACAGGTGGTTATAAACCTTTATATAGGTTATATAAACCTATAGAATGGTTATAACCATTTTATAACAGGTGGTGGTCTAGACTTGCATATTTTTCAGGACCTCGGATAAAAAGTTTATTTTAAAATAGGAAAATATTCTCATGCATAAGAGCATTACTTTTCTATTTTTTCCCCCTTTTTCTTAGAATGTAGATCAGATTTAGGCAAATTTAATTGTATCAAATCTAGGTAAATTCACATTTAGTTCCCTAGCTTGGGAAGCTGTTGTGTTCTGGCAGTTTTCTACATGAATGCAGTAACTTCTGTGTTTCCACACTGCTCGCTCTGGCTAAAATGGCCACAGGTGAAATGCAAATAAGGAGTTTGGGACCAGACGGATACCCCAATTTTCACAGCTGCAACATAAGTAGGCAACTGTAGACAGCAGTTCTCCTGGGCCATTATTTTATAAAACAACGCCCACTTGTCTAAGGCCTGTAGCCTGAGACAGCTATGTTGGAAAATCACTGAAAAAAATTGCTTAGTTTTTTGTATCCATTAATATTTTGTTTCAGATTTGTTCTGTGTTTGCCCTGCAATTCTCTTTTTAAAATATTATCCTGTTTTATTTAACTTATAGAAAAATAGATGGTATTGAAAAGAGAAAACAAAAGTTCTCCAACAAGTTTTTCACAGTGTTCCTGAACATTTGAAACACCATCATGGAGATTCGTGTAGTTCTGTTCCATTTTAAAATGCAGTGGATTACATAATTTAAACCAATTACTTGTAATGAAATTGCCTTTAAAAAATAATTTTATTTTAGTAAAGTTTCCATAAAATGGAAGAGATCTCCATCCTCAGTTAAAAAATCTCAAATTATAAACATATGAACAGATTATACTATTTTTTTTTCCATAACTAGGAAAACTGTAGAATACTGAAACAATACTCATTTTTCCATTTTAACAGAATTTTACTTTTCTTTCAGGTCGTAGTTTGATCTCACCAAAGGGTACTTTTATCCTCAGGTTCTTCCAGGAGAATTAGTTAGCAGCTGTAGTTAGTTTACATTAAGTCTTTGAAAATAGACATTAGACTGATTGATGTTTTCTAATCTGCAGTAAGACTGAAAACTCTTTAATTCTTAATACTTGTTTAAATACTTTAGCAGCATTTTGTTCACTGTTTAAAGGCGATTGGTAATTTTAAATTTTTTTTTTTATTTTTAGGAACTAAATTGTGTTCCATTGTTTCTGAGTGGTATGTCTTTCATTGTACAGATATAGAGTTTTCCATAATGGTTTCCTTGAGACTTCACAACAGAACCCTTTAGACACCTTCAGAAAGATGCGTGGGTGCAGCAGGTTGTCTGTGATGATCCTCCTTCCATTTAAAGCTAGAAACAGGAGGCACAGGAGTCAGATCCAGAAATACTGCCATAAAGGAGTAGGAAGGGTCTTTCATCACTGGTCAAAGTGATGTCTTAGATGTGATGCAGAAGCAGTAGCATCTCCCACATGCTGTCAAACCCAAACTCCTCCATGACTTTAGACAAATCAGCTTTGGATTGTTAGACAGTTTGGACTGTTAGATGGCTAAAACGGCAATACAGCTTTTGTGTCAGGACTGCTCTTCTGTTGCCAACTGGGTAGGGGTTCCCCGTGCTTGGTCAGCTTCAGCTCTCCACTAATGTAGTGGAAATACAGTTTCTCTAGGGCCTAGGAGTAGCCGAAAGACTGAAAACAAGTAGCCAACAGACTGAATAGAAGCACCTGAAGGGATGAATTTGCACTCGAACAGCCTATTCAAGCCACATCTGAAGCAGGTGCAGCCCGCACCCTCCCAAGAGCACCGCCCGGCGAGATCCCCACTGCTGCGGCCCACTCGGGCTAACAGCTGGAGGCCGCGGCCAGACCGGAGAGCCGCTCGCCTGCCCATTCTAGGCCTGCTAGGGTTACAGGGCGACCACAGAGCCAGCAGAACACAGCAAGTCCCACAGC
This sequence comes from Semnornis frantzii, assembly GCA_013399775.1. Classification (NCBI taxonomy): domain Eukaryota; kingdom Metazoa; phylum Chordata; class Aves; order Piciformes; family Ramphastidae; genus Semnornis; species Semnornis frantzii. The sequence continues at coordinate 4,669 of VWYK01026173.1, read as the reverse complement.
CCTCCTCCACAGGACAGCGCGGCTCTACTGCGGCGGAGGCCCGTCCCCCTTGATCCGGGTATCGCCGCCCCGGGGCGGCCCCGCTACCGCCCCCTGTGCCGCGGCGGGAGAGCTCCGGGGCCGCGGGGTGCCGCACCTGGGCCAGACCCTCTCCTGCTCCGGGACCGGCCCGCCGGTACGTAACAGGGGCGGTGCGGGGGCCAGGGCTGGCGCTGCTGGCGGCGACGACCCCTATCAGGGCAGCCGGAGCTTGGACGGGCTGCGGGAGGGGCGGTCCCCCGCGGGGAGGTAACCAAAGAGCTCCGGGAACCCTTCAGCGCAATGGGGTCAGGGCGGCGGGAAAGCACCCCTCCGAGCGCCGCGGGCTGCGCCACGGCCTGACAGCTGAATTTCCGCCGCTTTGTAGCAGCGGAAAATCCGGTTAATGAGTTTCTCGCTTTAAAGCCATAAAAATCCCAAGGTGTGGAGAAGGTTAAAAGCGATGGCTGTGGTTCCCCGCGTACCGATACATCAGTGTGTGCCCCTCATTATCCTCAGTCACTCTCAGCCCCACAGCCATCTGGATTTTTCTGTCATCGCCCATAGCCCTTTACTGCAGAATCTTCTAAGAGTTGTATTGTAACTTTGGTCTGCAGCGTGCTGCGCCGGTGTTCTAGCCTTACGCTTCAAAGCGAAGTTAAGTCATTTGGGTAGCCAAGCATCAACATCATTAACTCCAGTTATTGTCTCGCTATTTTAGGAGAGTGCAGAAATGTCTCCCTTTGAAAATAAAGGACTAATACTGGGCATAATGGCAGGGACTGCTGGAATAAGCCTGATGCTGGTTTGGTACCGTAAAATCCGAAAACCCAGTGCAGTTGTGCACATACCTGCGTGCCTAGATGTGGGTAACAGGCTTAATTCGGTGGGTTTGCAAGATGAAGTTCCTAATGAGCAAGGAGCAGTAATGGTTTTACATGGAAGGCAACTGCAGATACTGGAAAAATTGAATGGCTTGCTAGTCAGTGTGGATGAACTGAAGAGAGAGGTGGCATTTCTCAAAGAAGCTGTTCCAAAGCTTGAAGAGCTTGTTCGAAATGAACTTCAAGGAAAGGGAGATGTTCAGAGGACCAGCCCATCACACAGAGCAACTAAGCGGAGAAAAGGCGAGACAGTTTCTGCTGCAACAGAAACTACCAGCTCTGAGGAGGCGGAAAGTGAAGGAGGGTGAGTCAATAATATTTTGAATGTATTACAGTATCCATACGGTGCAAACTGCATGACTACCTATGTGAAACTTCATATTGTAAACAGGAGTCCTTTTAAAGTTTTATGTGCATTTTGTATTTATTTATTTTCGACGAAAACCACAAAAAATCAAATTAGTACTTTTAATTCAGAGAAAACTCTTGAGTGCACTATAGCTGAAGTTGGATTAATGCCAGTCATAATACAGATATTTAAGGGTGCCTTTGGTTACAATCTGATACAGTATTGCTACATAGCTATGCAATAAGAGGCAAAGTTCATAATGATGGTGTAATTTTAAAAGTTCTTCTAATATGAGTGCAGTCTTGTCTCGTGTCTCTGACAGAGTTCAAACCATGTGCATGCTCTTTCACTTTTCGTGCTGTTCATGTACTTTTCAGTGGTGTTCTCCAGGGATCAGTACTGGGTCCATTTTTGTTCAATATCTTTATCAGTGAGCTGGATGAGGGCATTGAGTGTACCCTCAGCCAGTTCGCTGATGATACAAAACTGGGTGGGGTGTGGAGTGTGTGTGCAGCTGACAGCCTGTCAGGCTGTGCTGCCATCCAACAAGATCTGGACAGGCTGAAGAGCTGAATGAAGGCTAACCATATGAAGTTCAATAGGACCAGTGCAGAGTCCTCCATATGGGGAGAAATAACAACAGGCACCAGTACAGGTTGGGGGCTGCCCTGCTGGAAAGCCATTCCTTTGAGAAAGACCTTGGCATCTTGGTGGACAGCAAGTTCTGCATGGGCCAGCAATGTGCCCTGGTGGCCAAGAGACCCAATGGCATTCTAGGGTGCATCAGGANGGCATTCTAGGGTGCATCAGGAAAAGTGTGGCCAGCACGTGTAGGGAGGTTCTTTTCTCCCTCTACTTTGCACAGGTGAGACCACACCTGGAATACTGTGCCAAATTTTGGGCTCCCCAGTTCAAGAGAGACAGGGACCTGCTGGAAAGAGTGTAGCGGAGAGCCACGAGGATGATTGGGGGACTTGAGCTTCTCCCCTACCAAGGGAGACTGAGAGACCAAGGGCTGTTTAATCTGAAGAAGACTGAGAGGAGATCTCATAAACTTCTATAAATACCTGAGGGGTGGGTGTCAAGTGGATGGGGCCAGTCTCTTTTCGCTGGTCAGCAGGAATAAGACAAGGAGCAATGGCTACAAATTAGAACATAGAAGGTTTCACCTCAGCATGCGGAGAAGCTTCTTTACAGTGAGGGCTACTCAGAGAGGTTGTGTCCTTCTCTGCAGACTTTCAAAACCCACCTGCATGTGTTCCTGTGCAAACTACCATAGGGGATCCTGCTTTGGCAGGGAGGTTGGACTTGATGATCTCTGGAGGTTCCTTCCGACCTCAAAATTTCTGTGATCACAATAACTGTCTTCTGATGGGGTTAAGGAGGAGTTATTACAGTATTCTGCCTAAGGGTATTACATGCACTGAAAACTCTGTCCAAATGCAGCACCTGTGCAAGTGGCAGTATATTTATTTGCTGTTGTATACACTTTCTGGTGACTGAAAAAGTAATCGTGAGTGATTCAGGGTACTAACTCAGTAAGGTAGAAAGTTCCTAGTTTTTATCACATCTTGTAATCCCGTTGTGGTTAATTAGATCTTTTATACACCCGAGTTGAGTAACATGCTGATGTACCTGGTGTCCAGGAAAGGGACTGTATCTTTGTTTTTCATATGTTGCCTAAATAGCCTCTAGTAGTAACATAAAAATGGTGGTGACATTACTCTCCTGTAATGACAGCATTGTTTTGATATAATCTGATTATATTCAGATATGTAATTTACTAAAGGTATGTTTATAGCAACTAATTTTTTCAAACCATCTCTTCAGTGTGTTACATATTACTGTGTAGGCAGAATTATATCTGTAAATTACCTGTCTTAAGTCACTTTTTTTTTCCTTTAAAAATGTATTAATTAACTAATATTCTGAAGACAGCAACGTGTCGCATATAATAATGAATGGAATTCTGTTTTTCTAAGAGTTTCTCTAATTTATTTTCAGTTTCTGTGGGCAGAATTTCTTGTTGTGTTACGTCCCAGCCCACATGCTTCACAAGGATTATATTTTGTTACCGTATTTTGAGACCTGTCAGTTATATTATGAATCTGTTCTTTATTTTAAGTTTTCAGGATTGGCAGGGGTGTTCAGACATTCCTCCTTCATATGGTGTAGAAATATTTCTATTCTACTAGATTCTCAGACAGTTTCATCTGTTAATTGGTTTGTAGAGGCCTTTATATCATACATAACATATTTGGAGATGTTGGTAAGCCTAAGGGACTAGTTTACAAATAATCAAGTTTTACAGTTGCAATACATGGCTTATTCTACACCTAGCATTTGAGAGGATTTATTTTTTCTGGTTGGGAGAGATGTGTTGCTGTTTAAGAACTGGCCAAGGAAACTTATCTGTTCGGGTTTCTCTGTGTGACGAAGAGGCTGATGAGATGATCCAATATAAGTGATTATAGTGTGCAAGAGCTTTGAGCATGTCCTTAAGAAAAGCCTTCTCTGGCAAGTATTTGTGTACTGTCAGAAGGAAGGAAGATAATTCAAGGTTATAGATAGTGTTAGTCATTTGGGTATGTGCTTTTCCAATGCTAATTTTTAAATCTCTTTTGGAATGTGTTTTTTCCTACTAACACTTTATACAAAACAATTGCATCAAGTACATCTTCTACGAATTTAAGCTAATCTTATTTAATTTAAATACTTTACTTTTTCTATTTTGCTTTCTTTTTCTGCCAAATGGAAACATATTGTTAATACTAATATGTGTACAGTTGTGACATGTACAGCCAAGGTCTTCTGTAACTTTAATGACAGTGGTGCATGTTCTGTGAGAGTTTGCTGTGAGAAATGATAGCAACACAAGTTTTTTTTTATACAGGCATAGAAAGGTTGTTTTTCTCTTCATGACAGACAAAACATCTTTTCGTATTCTGTATTCTCTCAAGTACATGCAACACATTTTGCTTCCTCAGCAGTATTCTTATCTAGAAGGTAGGATTTTTTTTTGTGTTAAGCACTTCTGGTTTTATCTACAAATGGATAGATGATGGCAACTGATCATAGAATCATAGAATGAGCCAGGTTGGAAGAGACCTCCTAGATCATCCAGTCCAACCTATCACCCAGCCCTAGCCAATCAACTAGACCATGGCACTAAGTGCCTCATCCAGCTTTTTCTTGAACACCTTCAGGGATAGTGACTCCACCACCTCCCTGGGCAGCCCATTCCAATGCCAATCACTCTCTCTGTCAAGAACTTCCTCCTAATATACAGCCTATACCTCCCCCAGCACAACTTGAGACTATGTCCCCTTTTTCTGTTGCCTGGGAGAAGAGACTGACCCCCACCTGGCTACAACCTCCTTTCAGTTAGTAGTAGACAACGAGGTCACCCCTGAGCCTC
>VWYK01026153.1:0-10368 GCA_013399775.1 Semnornis frantzii | reverse complement strand
TCCTCTGCTTGCTCTTCAGGTTCCTGCTGTGTTAGTGTCTCCAACAGAGGACAGACATGGATTGCCCTGAGAGTGCTTTGGTTTGAATGATTGAACATCCTGAGTAACTCTGTTCATATGCAGTGATCCACATTGAAGCTACTTGGCCTTGAACCGAATGTTAGGAGAAATGTAACTATTTCACTACAAATACAGGGAACCAGTGACACTGTTTCAGGGATGCTTTGTAACAAGGCATTTACTTAGATCAGTATGTTGTTGATCTACTTTCTGTAACTTCTGTAGAAGTTCCTATCTTTTATTTTGTCATACATAAAACTGATGAGCTTCCAGATAAATAGTTTTATGGACAACCCTGCATTTTCATTGCTTCAAGTGACTTTACTGTTGGTCCTAAGCTCCATACTCTGACATTGCTGGTAGTCATTTGTAAGAGTGGTAGTAAGATTTTCTTTCACCAAAGACTTCCATAGTTCTGCAGAGTAACTTGTAATTCATACAGAAGAGCAATCTCTTGTGTATAATACAATAATGATAATGATGGCATGAAGATCATGGATTCCAGATCACAGCTACTGCCCCTTACATTATTACTTCCCCTTATAAGTGAATGCTGTAAGGTACCAAATGTTGGCTAGCAGAAAGAGCACAAACGTATGCTGAACTTATTTCTTGTGCACGTGGGAATATCACTCTGTAAGATGTGCTAGCCTCACTGATATTTTTGCTGACTATGTCTGCATAAATACAATGAAAGACATCCTTTTAATAAAAGACAAATCCTACAAATGTTCGTACAGAGTCACTTTTCCTATAGTACAGGCTATTTTGCTGGTTGCTTTTTTTTGTTTTGTTGGTAATGGTCTGTTGGTTTTGTTTGGTTGCTTGCTTGCTTTATTTGGGTTGGGTTGGGTTTCTTTGTTGAGTTTTGAGAGTTTGTTTACAGTTTTAAACTATTATGAAAGGTAGACTTTGGTTGATTGCCAGGCACCCATGCAGCTCCTCTCTCATCACTGTCTGTCCTCTCCAGGACAAGTTGAAAAAGCTTCTGGGTCAAGATAAACACAGGATATTGATTACCAGTTACCATCACAGGCAAATCACATTTGATTTGGGAAAAAATATTTTTTCATTGTCAATTTAAAAATAGAGTAGGATGACGACAAACAAAGAGAAAACTGAAAACGCCTTACCCCAGCTTCTCCCTTCTTGCCAAATTCAACTTAATTTCTCTGTTCCTAACTCTTTTACCTTCTCCTCATGCAACTCAGGGAGAATGGGGAGTTTGGGTTTGTGATCAATTTATAAGACTTCCGCTCTGCTACTCCTTCCTCCTCATATTTTTCCCATGCTCCGGTATGTGTTTTCTCTCATGGGGAACAGTCCTTCACAAAGTACTCCACTGTATGTACTTCCCATGCATTGCAGTTCTTCAGGAACAACTTCAGTTTGGGTTCTGTCCATGGGATCCAGTTTATCAAGAGTAGACTGCTCCAACATGAATCTCCTACAGACCACAGTTCCTGCCAGGAACCTACTTTAGTTTGGGCTCTCCATGGACTGCGATGCAGAAAATGCAGAGTAAGTCTGCCTGTTCCATCATGGGCTGCAGTATGGGCATCTTCTCCACTGGAGTCATGCATGGGCTACAGTGGAACAACCTGCTTCTTCATAATCTTCCTAGTTGCAGAGGAATATCTCCTTCTTCACTGACTTGGATGATCTTTATAGTAATTTCTCCCATAGTTCTCTGCCTCACAGCTGCTGCCTGGTGTTTTTTGTCCTTTTTAAAACTTGCTGTCACAGAGGAACCTCATCTGTGCCTTGCAGTGGGCTTATTTTGCTTAAACGGGACCTGCAGCAGCCTCTGATCTCTTCTTACAACACTCCCCTCTGTAGCCCTCCCTCACTATGAAAATCTAGCCACAAAAATCTTGCCGCATAAATCTGAAATTATGTTTGGTTTTCATATGGATTTCAAAATATCATAACCAAGAAATAAATCTGAAAATCACTACCCTATGATAACTCAAATTTCACAGAAAGACAGAATATGTTCACATGTATGGACAATGTACTCAAAATTAATAATTAAAAAAAAGCAAACAAAAACTATATCTTTCTAAGCCTCTTTTTTCTACAATTCACCTCTGAACTAAGACTCTTTAATACTTTTGACATTTACACCATTTTTTCAGATGTTTCGATTATTCTCTGATTTTCACAATTCAGTTAAACTCAGATTTTTAGTTTGAAATCAGTCTTATTCTTTAAGAGCTATTGACATTCAAAGTATTTTTGTGTCAATTTCTTTAAAAGTTTTCCTTGATGACTACTTAAAAATGTATTTCTGCTTCCAAAATTGATGATACATTCTTATTAATGACATATTAAGAAATTAAAAAATCACTGTGCTGCATCAAATTATGATCTACAAGAGTTCAGTACTAAATATATTTTCAACATCATGTTCTGATTCCTGTCAACAATTATAACAATATTTTTTCACAAGAACATTGATGAAATGTGGATTATTTGTTGAAACTGTAGAGAGAATTTCATCAATTTCTGAAATATGAACAGAAAGGAAAATATCATACTGACACTTTTTTATTTGGTCAGTTAGAAAACAGGACTCATACAAAAGGAATTTTGAAGGTAGCATAACTGCTATGTTTTTTGTACTTTCAGTTGCTATACATAAATCCTTATAGGAAAAGTACTCTATATCCTGCAATCTGTACACTTTGGAGATGCTCCTCAGTTAAGGTCATAAGACGTTTTACATGTGACTCATCCTCTCAATTCCGAAAATAAATCTTCCTTTTTCCTGCAGTTTTGCATAATTGGTCTCTGATAAGAGTACAAGAATTATGCAAACATTTCATATGCATTAAGGCAGCTGTTTGAGACATATGTGATTTTAGAAAATGACTTGTATTTCACTTTTGAAAGAGTAGCACATGTCTGTCATGACTCATTTTTGAAGAAAGACTGAGCTTAGAACTTACTGCATTTAAACAGAATTATGTAAAATTTGGTACTCATATACTGCATGTCCAAAAGACAGTAATATGATATTACATGAGTTTTGGGTTAAACTGTACCTAAGCAGCATTATTGTAACGGGATGGGGTAATTAATTAATGCGAGACAATATATAAAAATATTAACAGTTTATTAATATTAAATATTCAGAACTTGCATCACCCCGATCACCATTTAATAATAATATTAACAGGCTCTTTGCAACAGTATTGAAACTATGTACAAGTTATAACAGATTCTGGAAATAACTATTAAACATAAACATTAATTAAACTCGATATAAACTGGAAGAGAAGACTTTGCGGTCAGTATACCGCTTGCTCACAAGATGGACATAAGGAGCTACTTTCTGCTTAGGGCAGAAGGCAATTAATAATTACAAGAGGCTTTTGGCATTTACCCACAGAATTATTATCGGACAGTACCCAAGGCGGGGTTGCTGTCGGTAGCCGTCAGCGGCTTTAGAGTCTCCCCGGGCTTCTGGGGAAAGGAGGCAGACGATCTCTGACCTGTTCCTGGATCTCTTTGTGTTATCTCCAGGGTTTCCGTCTGGGCAGAAGGCTTCCAGGTACAGGCAGGATGTCTTGCGATGTCATGCTGGCTGTGCAGGTCAAATGCATGGAGGTATCAGAGGCAACAGGCAAGGGCACACCTTGTAATGGCAAAGGGCCAAAGGCAGCGTGCTCTCTGTTGATCTCCCTTTTATCCAATACAGCCCAAGACAAATGGGCCTTTGGACATGAGATAGCCAATCAAATGGCAGTTACTCAAGATTTGGCCATATTAGGTGAAGCCATAGGCTTGCTTTACCCTTTTTGGGGCAGAACACGGGCTTTGCATAAGGCAATTGTGTGCATCTTGTTTACAGCAGGGTCGGGGCAGGCCACGAATCCCAGACTTAGTGGCTCCAGGCCCTTTGTCCTCTTTCCCACAGTTGCTCTCCCCAAAACAGCAGGAGGTAGAACAGAAAAACATGCCTGGGCAAACCAGGAAAGGTATAAGCCCAATTTGGCCTGCCTAGGCCTACCACGACATTATACTGGACACGTCAGATGCACAGTTATAAAGGCAAAGTGTCCTGGATCACACATAAAGCTATTAAGACATAACTGCTATGAGAAACATAGGTTTCCACCAAAACAGAAACAAAGACTTCTTTCAAAACTGTAAGGTAGTCCACAGAAAATAAATTTTAGTGCCAGATAGAAATTAAAATATCCTTTCTTAAAGGGTTGCAAAATTGCAGTGGCGGAAAATGATTAATTCTGAAACTTGTGTAGTTCGTCCAACTTAATTTTAAAATGTTAAAAAAATTCAATAACATAAAGCATTTTGTTTTCCTTGATCCATTACATCTATTTATTCATTGTTTCGGCCAACAAACAAAAAAATCAATCTTTTGCACAGCTCTAGTTAATACAGTATGCCTGTCCTGACCTTCCAAGGAAGCTGTGTATAAACAGGAAATACAAATTCAGTTTATAACCACAACAATGTGACAAAATATGGCAATTCTTTAAAATAAACCTAAATAATTGTCCCTTGACCTCTTCTCACAATTCATACAACAAAAATAGATAAAAAGCAACTTCTCTGGTTGCTTATTTCTGAACTGAGTGTGACTATAGAAGCAATCAGTTAAAAATGTCTCCTACTTTCAGCATTTTTGTTGTATTTGAATATAAATACGTCTGAGTTTTCAGTAACATAGGTACTTGCAGAATTAAAGATCTTGCATTGTATAAAATGTGCTTTATTTAAGCTTCCCTGAAACATTAGGATTTTTTCTTAAAATTGTTGTCTTTCCCATATATCTTATAACTCGGACCACAGTACATGTCAAATAAAACACTTGAAGACAGATAAACTGCACTGTAGCATTTTGAGGTTTAAAGGCATATGTATTTAGAAGTGAGGAAATACCAGAATTAGCATGCAACCTTAAGTGATCATGGGTACCCCTCCTATTCATCACTGTATACTCTCTAGCTTCCTGATGGCATAAAAATAATTTTAAAGTCTTCTTTAATTTTGTGCATTGGATGGATGGATTTAATTTAATGTTTGATGTAATGATTTGTTTCCCTCAGCTTTTTGTAGTGCCTATCTCTAACCCTTATTTAGCTGAGCCAGTTCAAACACAGAAAATGGATTTATTTATTCCTGTGGTAACCTTTCTGTTCCAATCAGAAAAGAGGTACTAGAACTCTTCACAAGTATTATTCAGTTAGTGAATTTATGTTCACAATGCTCCCCCGAAATAATAGAATTATTAATATGTTCACAATGCTCTCCCGAAATAAGATAATTATTACTACATCTGTTTTACAGATGCAGAAATGATATTTGGTAGCCAGAAAAGGATATCTATACATCCTGTTGTTAGAACCTGTTCAAATTGCAACTGTTGTACCGTGGAGTTTTAACATTTATGTAGATGTGGCTATAGGGTTCTCAGAAAATCAGAAAAGACAGGAAATTAAAAACTGCTCTGTTACATGATGTTAGCCTTCACTTTTTTTGCAGCAGAATTTTTCAGAAGTTAGTAAAAATATGAGCCCAGTTGAAAACTAGGGTTTTTTTTTCTTAGCCCAAGTAAATTGTCATCACATTCCTCTGCAATGGCAGACAATTCTTTGCAATTTTACATGTTTCTTACACTCTCTCCAAAGAGCTGCAATATTAAACAAATTTTGGATTAACTAATTTTATCCATTCTTGCCTGTCTTTTGAGCTTGCAGAAACAATTGTTTGTTTTCACCTGTGATCTTCGCTTGAGTCCCGTGAGTTGATTTGTCACTTGTTTTCATAGTAGTTCTGACAGAAAAATGAAGGTGAGATTCAGAAACATTTTTCCTGTAGTCTTTTAAGGAAAGCAAGAGTCAAAAAAGGACTTCTTACTCTATTTTTCCCAATTACAGTATCACTAACTCTGTCTCTTTATAACTGACTTTGTTGACTTCTGTTTCTTTGTACTACGCCAACTCTTCATACTTATGCATTCCCAGGCCCTCAGCCAAGATCTTCATCTCATGTACAGTGCTAGTAGACTCTCACGTCCTTTTTCCAGAATTGCCTATTCCTATTCCAAACTTTTCCTGAGCCTTCCTTTCATTTTCAGTACTCTCAGTACATGCCTTCCCATGTTCCCAATTGCTTTTCTTATGTGTTTTCTGCATCTCCAATTGTTCTCTCTCATTCCTATTTTCAGTTGCCCCAGCATCTGCGTCCCTCAAGCTCCTGGAAGTCTCATGTCACCCTTGCTATGTAGGTTCCTCCTCCAGTCAGGGAATACCCAGTGGTGTTCACCACTGAGCTTGGTGGCCTTTCTAGAACCAGGCTGAGGCAAGTTTAGCATGAAAAACAAAATCACCAGAGAACTGTGAAAGATCCCTCTATTAAATTTTAGCATATTATGATTTTCTGTTTAATAGACAAGTTCAGGTAGAATTCACTGTGACAGAAAAGGCACATATTGTAGTATCTTGCCAGTTTTCAAGTTCAAAGCATGAGTTTACTTAAAGATCTCCAAAGAAAAGGTCACTAGAGTTTTTTTGTTTTGTTTTGTTTGTTTGTTTGTTTGTTTTGTTACTATGGTCTAACCAATGGATTTTTTACTTGTATCCTTCTAGGAAAGAACTATATTCACTTTGTAACAGGCGCTCAGCATGACAAATTTCCGTCTGACTGGCTAACCTGGCAAAGTCTTTATTGTGTGAACACAAAGTCTTGTAGCAGGATTTCCTAATAACACACAGTGTTACGGAGTGTGAAGGGGACAGACTCTGTATCTCTTCGGTTTCATTTGGTTTACTTTTAATTCTTCTGTTGCGTTTCATTGCTGTTTCAACCTACATGTTCGGGTTTATTTTTTTCTTTCCCTGACTCTCCTATAGCTGGGAAATCTGAACAGTGTCCACTTCCTTCCCAACTCAAATACCTACTCTTCCAAAAAACTTAAGCTATCTTTTGCAATATCCTTTATAGTCTGTTCCAAAGCATATGTGTGGAAGCTTTTAACTGAGATAAACAAGTATGAAAAAGCTTGGGAAAAAGTCACATTCTAATGAGAGGCCTGACAAATATCTAGAAAGACAGCAGTGTCATGCTGGAAAATGCATTTATTTTCTCAATAGACTTCTGCTGAACTTACCTACAGTATAATATGCTGAAGAATATATGTCTGTCATATCACTTCTCAGTCACACAATTATTACAAGAAGTACAAGCATCTTAGGAAATTTCTGTTAGGAGACTCAACTTTCAAATACGTAATGAAAATAAGAATGAAAAAAAATCCTGGGAATTAATGAGAATCAAGGGATCTCCTTGGTAATGGTCATAGTAAACCTTCAAAGCAGTTCTTGGGAACAAAACAATTGCCTTTCCATCAAGCTAAAGAAATAATGACCAAAGACAGTTTAAATCCCTTTAGACTACATTTAAACATGCTGAAACATGCTACTTGGCAAGAAGTTTGTTAAAATCTCAAGAAAGGAAGATGGCTTCATTAATTAAAGTACTTGACAAAAAAAGCAAAGCAGTAAAACTGTAAATGTTAACAAGTATCTGTCTAGAAAAACAGAAGTATGTTTTCAATTGAGAACATAACAATTTCCGAGAAACAGTAGCCCATGTTTTCAGATCAAAACACATATAAATAAAATAGAAATAAACCTCATTTGCATATAGTTTAACAGTAGTTTACAAATAAGCTTAAAGAAACTAGATACTAATTAAAGAACTACACTGTTTAATTTCTTGGAGGCCTACCCTTATTAAACATTTGTGCTTGGGGTATTCTTGAAAATAAAGGAATCCACAAGTGCTATTAAATCCCTTGGAATAACCAAGATGCTTTAGTTTGATTAGTCTAGGTGTCAGTTTTGTTGAACACCTCTGGAAATAAACATTTTGGAAATGTATGCCCTAAAACTGGGGCTTACACACACAACTGGACATGTTCTGTGTGTGAGAAAAGACTGCTGAAAACACATACTACTTTCAGTACTCTTACAAGTTCTTCTGAATCCTAACTTAAACAAAAGTATACCTTGAAATGGACTATGCAGAACCTCATCATAAATGTTCTTACCAAACATTACCAAGCATCACCATATGCTTGTTTACTCATTGTAATCTTGCCTCAAATGTACAGTTTTTCTGGGAAAATGAATAAGTTATTTCTTCGATGTTCCATTTTTTTCCTCTCCTTTCTACATGTACTCTAAGCACAGTCTTTAAGAAGAACTGTTCATTAACAACCACTCATAAGTGTCCATAAAGCAAAATCTGGTCTAAGTGTGGTTAAATTATCATAACTCTCAAAGCTATCGGAGAACTATCCGTTAAAAATGTGTCTCTTAGCCACAGAACAAGATAAAATTTGGCAGTGCCAACATTAGATGAAGGTTGGCAGAACCAGGATAAATTTTGAAATCTTTTCTACAAAACAAAGTATTAATACCATTGACTGCATTGGAATTGGGAGGGGGAATGTAATTAAAGACATTGTGTTGCTATAAATCAATTACTATCCTTAGTGTTTAAATATACAATAGCAGTGGTTATGTGCTGGAGCTACTTCAGATTTTTGTGGCATATGTATGTTTACATCTGTAATGAAAGCTTGCAGGTATTTATTACCAGATAAACCTTATTATCAAACTCAAATGAGACCCAGACGTCTTACATTTCCTGAACACTTTTTAATTGACTTTTTAGAAAAAAATTAACCCACTTTCAATTTTCCTTTACCATTTTTGTAAACAATTCAGCGAGAAAAAATAGTTCAACTGCTTTATAAAGAATAAACAGATTGTTTCAGGAGTAGCAGTAATTAAAAAAAACAAAAATAGACAATGAGAGGCTAATGAAAGAATCTACTGGAGCAATATAGATAATATGCTGTCTGCAAGTCCGTGGCCAAGACACAGGTAGTAATGAATGTGAATGTGAAAACAATCTTGATGAGGTAGATAAAGAGAGGCAAGTGTCTGTTTCAAGTGAAAAGGTCTTCATCAAGAGGATGTCAACTGGAATAGGAACAGAATCCATCAACTCTGAACCTGAAGATCAAGATTGAGAAAGGCACTTTTTGTTTGTTCAATTATACTCACCATTGGACTTCTTCAGGATTTCTTTTGCACTGCTGAAAACACTGAAGGCCACATTAACCTTCACGTTGTAAGGCTTTGTCTAGAAAGGTCAAAGAAGCTACTTGATAATCTGTTGGTAGAAAAAAATGTTAGGAGAAATCTTTCAGGAAAATCTATGGCCACATTTGGTTACTAACAATCTTTGCCCACAGAGAGAGGAAAATCAAAATGTCCTATTTTTATTCAGAATGCATATGCATATATATATGCTAATATATATAGACTATATAACTAATATTTACATAGATACAAAAACTAAACCAAGCCAAAACAAAACCACACACACACATGCAAACACACACGAATTAATTCCTACATTGGGAACCTACCTTATTTTGTCAAAAATCTTCACATATGTAACAAAGCAGTGTCGTTCATGCTTTGGGGTCCTCAATCCTCAGAATTCTGACTTATAATTCCATTGTCTTCTCAGGTCCACTGATAAACTGCTGAAGTTATAATATACTATCTCTAGATATCTGACCTGTAGGTTTTGAACCACCCAAAAATATCTTTCTAATGTAAGTATGGGAAAACATATTCCTTGCCTAGGCACTCATTTTTGCTCATCCTTCTGCAGTCCAAAAGTTCATCCTAGAATAGCGACTGGTGCAAGCAGTAGTTAGAAAATCTGTTGTTAAGTTAAACATGTATAAATCTGAATCTTTCTCAGGATTGCTACAAACAAGAAGGTAGAGCAAGTGTGAATCTTTCTGTTCTAGGGAAAAAACCTGAGGTATCAGAGGGGGTACAAAAAAGGTCTCATATATCGAATTTTTACATTGAGAATTTCATAGCTGGCACAATATGCCCTAAATGGCCATACTCTATTTTCTAATCTCTGCAGCAAAAATATTTATATTTATTTTTTTATATGACTGAACTTTATTTTTCTGTTATTGTCTTAAACCAACTCCAATCATAAAAAAGGGCAAGAAGGAAGAACCAGGTAGCTATAGACTAGTCAGCCTCACCTCCATCCCTGGAAAGGTGACAGAGTAACTTATCCTCTGTGTTCTCTAGGCATATCAAGAACAAGAATGTCATTTGGAGCAGTCAACACGGTTTTACCAAGGGCAAGTCATGTTTAACCAATGTCCTTTTATGAGGACATAACCAGGTAGATATATGATGGTAGCGCAGTGAATGTGGTTTATCTTGA
>VWYK01026043.1:0-10682 GCA_013399775.1 Semnornis frantzii | reverse complement strand
CCCAAACCATCACAAAAGCTAAACCTCAACTCTTTATATTTTAGTTGTATTCATATCTGGGGAAGCTGATAGACAATGTGTCCTTAGAGCACAACTACTTGATGGGAACTTCAGTGGGAAAAATGTTCTCCAGTTTGACTGGCCTAAGTATCTCTCCCAGTATATATCCTACTATGCCCAGCATCTGAGCTCAGTCTAACTCTTCTTCCCTCCCCTTTGTTTTTTCCCTGTATTTATGAAAAATGTAATCCCACTTTCTGAGTCACCATGGGACAAGCTAGGTCTCTGTGCATTTTCTGCCAGGCATATTCTACATTTCGATACTTAGCTTTTAGGGTCTTTTTAGACTCTATTAACGTTTCAGTGTTTCACTGCCTCCAATATGCCACAGGACACCTTGGACACACAACCTAAAGTAAAGAATTAAGCTATTTTTCTCAAGTCTCTATGTATCCAGTATAGATACTAGTTCAAACTCCACGCAAAGTCACTGCCTTGGTGCAGTTTCTCACCATTGTCTTTTTGTCAGCTTTCTGAACTGTGTAGCCTGAAATTTGTGCATTGCCATCATCTTGCGGAGGCGTCCACTCCAGCGCTGCATTAAATCCCCAAACATCTACAAGCTTTACGTTCTGAGGAGGTCCAGGCTTGTCTGCAGAAGAGATATAAACCCCCTCAGCTTGGATGAATCAAAAACCCAATGGCTTTTGATTCATCCAAGATCTTAGTAATCTGTAATTGTTCCATAACAATACACTGCATTTTTGTGAAGCTGAAACTGTAAACGGGAAAGTTGGAAAATTTCCGAAATGCCCCCTTTATGCCCTTCTGAGAGGCCTGGAACCTACTGAGAAATAGACATGATAGAATTAGTAACACAGGAATCAGAAAATTCTTTCTTAAAATGGGGAAAGAATTTACTATTGTTTGGATGGGTGTAATTAACCCTTCTACTATGGTTTTATTACTGGCTTTGTTACCTCTGTGCCATTTCTCAGCTAAGGAAGCCTGGCCATTTGGCAATATACCTGACTCTTGTTTACTCTTCTCTCAATGCTTATTGGCTTGCCCACGAGGGGCATTCTCTGTAATAACTAGAGAAAGAACAAACTCTCAAAGAGGCACAGAAGTCTATGATCATCTTCAGATACCTGGAAATACATAGAGTGCTATATATTATAAAATTATAATAATTTTCTTTTATTCCTTCTTTTAAGGATTGTTCATATTTATACCAATGTTTTTTTAGTCAAATCCTGTAACATTTAAATTAGATTTATTAAGTAATATTCCTATTTAAACTTGAAGATGCTATTTCCCCTTCTTATGTGTTAGGTTGTTGCTCACAGTTACAGGGGCTGTTGGGGACGTGATCATTAAGCCTGAGTAGATGGTCTTGGGATTAAGTGAAGGATAGATGAGAATAATTTTTGGGAGTGCCTTTAAGGTGACACTGGGAAAGAGACTAGAAATTGTATAATAAAGAGCAGATACCCACCAAGGCTCAAGATAACTAGATGCTCTTAACAGAATAAGGCATCAAATATGAATTAAAAAAATTCTCAGTACTGTGTCTTCTTGTGATTTCTCATTCTTGTAACAGCAGAAGTGTATTAGTGCAATTGTTTTACCATCACTGTCCTTATCTGCTGAACAAACCCATAAAAGTATATCCATTACAGGATTCTTGCTTCTTTCCCTGAGGACAAAATGACTACTCTCAAAACCACCAGAATGCTCAAATTCTTTTCCCTACTCTCAAAGTGGTAGGAAAAAAAAGAGTGATAAAGATCATCAAAGATATGGAATGGCACCTTTTAAAAAATAAACTAAGAGTTTAAAACTTAGAGTTAACTGATAAGAGTATAACTGAAGGCTGTAAAATCGTGAGTGGCACAGAAAAGGTGAAAAAATTATTATTCATGTGTTTTTTAAATTGATATAAACCTGTAGAGACATCAAATTATATTCTGAGGAGACTCAAAACAAACCAAATAGGTAGTTGTACATGCACTTAAACTGAAATTTATTACAAAAGAGTATCCAGATTATGAAACTACACCTGGATTAAAAAACTATCTGGATAAAAGAAAAAGTCCCTTAGAAGCTATGGGACACATAGATAATTCCACTTTCTTTGAAAGGACACATCACTTCAAGATGGGAAAATGTACTAGGAATGCTAGCCCTGGTTGGAGTGTTGTCCTGGTCATCTGCTATGAACTGCTGTCAGAGAGTATTCTAAAATAGTTGAATACTTGGATCACCTTGGTATGGTGTCCCCAGATTGTTAATGGAGACTCAGGATCACCCAAACTACCACATATGGCTACTATTGTGTTTTGTCTGATATGCTTAATGTTGTAGTCGTCAGGTTCTTACCTATGATTTGTATCATTATTGCAACTTTATCAGTCATGTTTTCTATCTGAAGAGTGACTTCGTATGCTCCTGAGTGATGAAGCTCTGTCTTTCTGATGAAAAGGATTGTGTCTGTATTGCTGTTCCGAATTCCCACATCTTTAGAGTCTAGAGTTTGGCCATCTTTTGTCCAAATGATTTTGGGTCTTGGTTTACCCTGAAGAGAAAAAGAGGAATATTATTTTATTTTTGTAGGCTATTACAGATTTAATTTCCCCCCGTTTTTTAGTGAGCTGTAAGTCTAGAAAGCCTAATTTAATATGCAGAGCTGAGATAGTAAGCTACCCTACTTTCCAATTTCTGTTTTCTTGCAAATATTTGCTCTCATCTGTGTGGTTTAGTGGAACTGTGCCCTGAGGATGCCACTTAATTATAGACAGAGCAGGGACTGAAATTATATTGAGAACAAATCCAGACAAAAACATAATTTTCCTGGTCTGGTACTCTTTCCCAGGCATCTATGAAGCTGACAGTTGATCTCTCTGGCTCTGATTACTAGTAAGTACTAGAAGTCTTTAACAGGTATTAGGCATTTACTAGCTTTTTTAACCCCTTCCTCTCTCATTCTTAAAACATTTGTTTGTCTATCCTCAGGCGTTTTGAAGATTTTTTTTGAAAACTGTTATAATCTGGAAACCTTTTGATGTAAAACTTACTGTGTAATTAAATCTTTCTGCCTTGCAAATATTGTTTTGATGCCTGTCAGCCCAAGCAGTCAGTGTCCCTACAGTCATGGAAGATGACATTGTTGAATCAGTGATTTATGTCACTGTCACCTAGCCATTTCCAGGAAGACCGGTAGACAATACCTGTTCTTTAAAAGCTGTTTGAGTACTGCTTCCACAGTACAACTCCAAACCAAGAATTCCAGGAAAACAAAAAGGTCTATATCATATTATCTGTACTTGGTGTCTGTTTAGCAGAGAACGACTTGGTGGGGTTTCTGCCATATTAACGTGGTGAGACATTGCAGCACAGGGCTAGGTGAGTGCCACGAGGAACTCAAATGGGTGGGGAGGAAAAGTTGTACCATCCAAACCAGCAGTCGGCTCTGCTTGTATTGCCATGGAACTGAAGTCTAAGGCACTGAAATTTCGACATATATTGCTCTCCTCCTCTACTAAACAGCAGAGAAAGCAACTCTTGAATGCTTCTCAGTTCACCTGGTGTCGGGAATGTACTCTGCAGGACCTTGTCCTTAGGCTACAGAGAGATTAGGGTACTCAAACTCTTGGTTTAGGTTCTTTAAATGTAGGCAGAATAAAACCTTTGTGTTTCATTGCACTCTTGTTTCAGGTTTGTGTGGTATTTTCTCAGAGAGTTTGTGCAGTATCATTTTATTTCAGTGTGGTATTAGAAAAAAATCTTTTGTGTGTCAGGCCAAGATCTGTCCAAAATTATACTTAAAGGATCTTTAAAACACTTAGAAATTGCTGTTCTTTCATAGATGATTTTTTTCTGGCATATAAATAAGCAAATGTATTGTAATTTATTTTAGAACATGGCTAATAATAAGCCTTAAATGAGCAGTGAATTTAGATCTTCCCTTTTCCACATCTGGTAACTGATTTTTCTACTGCTTTCTGCTATGGAATATAGACATCCCTGGCTGGTAGCTCTGAAATACTGGATACAGTATAATTTTGTGCAGTTCTAGTGTATCTTCATCCTGGTCTCATTTCATTACACTCTTACAAAAACCTGTTAGAGGAAGCCTTGACTTCTCTTTTTCAGCTGGAAGGTATAGTAGAAATTCTTGAACATGTAAAAGGATGTGGTTTTGTATGTTTTTTTAAGGTTTTGTTTTTGTTTGCTGTGTTTTCCCATATCTGTTTCTGGATATTGGTGAACATGAGAACTTGAGAGCTCTGCTATGAGGACAGGCTGAGAGAGTTGTGACTCTTCAGCCTGGAGAAGAGAAGGCTTCGAGGACACCTTCTAGTAGCCTTCCAGTATCTGAAGGGGGCCTACAGGAAGGCTGGGGAGGGATTATTTACAAGGTCTTGCAGTGACAGGACAAGGGGCAATGGGTTTAAACTGGCAGAGGGGAGATTTAGACTGGATGTTAGGAGGAAGTTCTTTAGTTAGGAGGTGGTGAGACGCTGGCACAGGTTGCCCAGGGAGGTTGTGACTGCTCCCTCTCTGGAGGTGTTCAAGGCCAGGTTGGACGAGGCCTTGAGCAACCTGTACTAGTGGGAGGTGTCCCTGCCTATGGCAGGGGGTTGGAACTGGATGATCCTTGAGGTCACTTCCAACATGTATTTTTTCTAAAGTTTTATGCGGATTCCAATTAAGAAATTTGGCTAGGGAAATGGATTCTGAATAAAAATTAAATGGTGTAATAGTATAAAAATGTTGTTTACATTTCTAATTTGTCAAGACAAATGTGTGGCTGGGTTTTCTGACTGATTACAAGAGTCAATACTTGTTGATGGAATGAATAGTGAGATGAAGCAAGCGTCTAGCCCCAAATATTTTGGTGAAACTGGGCATGAGAAACTGTATCATCATCTGTTCCAGTGTTCTTGACCAGCACCTTTTTTTTCTGTGGTGCTATGAGTGTCAGTAAAAGATTGCAAGTGTTCTGAGTGTCAGGTTTCGTATACTCTTTTATTTATAGACTGTGAAAAGAACAAACAGACAGAAAGCATGTTCCTAATACATATCTCAGAGGATTGGATTTCTGCAATGTGTGATAGGTAATCCAAGAGAGAACAGTGAGTGACAGAGTGGGTACAAAGCACACCTGAGAAATTTCACAGTGTTTACTGACAGGGAAGGATGAATTTAAATGCTTTTAGATCTTTACATTCACAGACATATGATGGACAAGAAGGCTGCTCAGTAATATTGTGAATTTTGTCCCCTCATAGCACATAATGCTCCTTCAATCATGTGCCCGAATAGCTAATTTTGAAAAAAGAATGTTTTGACATGAGCCTACAGTGTACACATGCAGCCCAGACAGCCAACTGAGTCCTGGGCTGCAGCAAGAGCAGTGTGCCCAACAGGGCAAGGGAGGGGATTCTCCTCCTTTGCTCTTGTCAGACCCCATCTGGAGTCCTGTGTGCAGTTCTGGAGCCCCCAGCACAGGAAAGACACGAAACTGTTGGAGCAGGTCCAGAGGAGGACCACAAAGATGATCAGAGGGCTGAAGCACCTTTGCTATGAGGACAGGCTATAAGAGTTGGGGCTTTCCAGTCTGAAGAAGAGAAAGCTTTGAGGAGACCTTATAGTAGCCTTCCAGTATCTGAAGGGGACCTACAGGAAGGCTGGGGATTTATTATTGACAAGGTCTTGCAATGACAAGATGAGGGGTAATGGGTTTAAGCTGGCAGAGGGGAGATTCAAAATAGATGTTAGGAAAGAGTTCTTTACAGTAAGGGTGGTGAGGCACTGGCACAGGTTGCTCAGGGAGGTTGTGACTGCTCCCTCCCTGGAGGTGTTCAAGGCCAGGTTGGAGGAGGCCTTGAGCAACCTGTACTAGTGGGAGGTGTCCCTGCCTATGGCAGAGGGTTGGAACTAGATGATCTTTGATGTCCTTTCCAACCTTACCATTCTATGATTACCTTCCTTTCAGTAGAACATCCGACCCGCTTAATGCACTCAACAGAAAAAGAGTCAGTAGTAATACTGTACTTGTCGTTTTCTATACATTTTAATGTGAAGATTTTAATAGATTTACAAATAGCATTTAGCCCAGGTTACCTTTGCAAGGTACTTAATAGAATTTCAGCAGTAAATGCCATATAGTAACCATGGAGGTCACTGGCAGGGTGCACAGAGACTTTAAGACTCTGACTTAAGATGCTGACTTATACTTCAATTAGTATCCTGCCTGCTTATGTTCCCTGGGTCAGTGTTCACAGTAACTCCAATATTCATGTATTTTCTCCTCCACCTTTTTTTATAATTTGGAGATGCAGTCATATCTACTTGGAGTCCTTTTCTCCAATAGAAATAGTGATGTAAACTTTTTCAAAATGTAAAGTGAAATGTTCTTTATGCTTTGCTTTTTTAGAAGGTACTCAGTTTCGCGTATTCTAAATAGCTTTTGTAGTTTTAAGAATTGCACTATCACACAATTAATTCAAAGCAGATCTCTTGAATTAAAATCTTCCAGTTTTGTTCTCAGGCTGAAAATCTGGTGTTGATGGATAGATTTTAGGATTTTTTGTTAGCCTCATCTTTCTGGAGACAAGAGTTTACACCAACACATGAATTGCCTGTCAGTCAGCTACCGAAATAAGTTTCGAATCAGTTGGTTCATTTCGGCTAGATCTGACAATGCATCAGAAATCCACAAGGTTAGTTTAGAGCAGTTTTGTGAAAACTAACGACAGGGTGAAACACTGAAACCTCAGTGTTTCCCACAGAGGAAAACTTGATCTTTATCTGCTTTTGCCTGGCAACAGCTGAATGTTCATGCACTCAGAGTGGAGCTCTTCATCAGTTCCTACATGTACTGTCTTGGGGATATGCCAGCTAGAATTGCCTAGGGGAGCAGAGCAAAGAACTGGTAAATCTCTGGGGACATTGTAAATAACCTGCTCTACGCAAAACAGGCATGTTATTATGCTGAGGAGATGGTGGTACAAGGAGAGATAAGACACAACTATAAAATGCCAAACTTCACCAATTCCTCTGCTTATGGAATGGCTTGTCAATTTTGTGGGAACTTTTTTTAACTTGGACAAAGCAGTAAAAATATTTGTTGATTTAAATTTTAAAAGACTTAAGTAACTCAGAAATACCAGATTTTAAATCATGGGTTGTGCATGTGGCTAGACCTTAGCGAAGGGGCCGTTTTAGCAATTCTGGAGGTGGGAAATACGAAAGAAATGAAATAAGCACCTGATGATGTCAAAGTAGTGCATGCATGCAATTCAAGGTAGTTACTCCCTGTACTGATTTCCAGCTGATTGCTTTTTCACAAAGACTTTTCATGTAATCCAGTAACCACAGAGCAAAAAACATGGATATTTTATTTTACATAGATTTTGCTCTTATGTGGATTTCTCCACCCACCCTGCTCTGCTGGTACTGTCCAAATAAAAGAATATTGGTAATGTGTGGATATGTGTCTCCCTTGCTCAAAGAAAATGGTTTGCATACCTCTTTAGCATGAGAGTTAAAAGAATCAGTAATAACAGTGATTACATTTTAATAAATGTCTATCCTGGATATAGACATTTTAGTTTCTTCAGATTATAAATGAGAAGTAGATTAAATGATGTATCTGTTATTACTGAGGATATCTGTCAGAGACAGAATCTACAATTTATGATTTCTTTTTCTATGTCTCCCTCAGAAAACTTTTTCCTCTCACACACCAGTTCTTGCACTGTGTTCATATTATAGTCTCGCATGTCAAAAAAATGCACATGTTGTTTTATAAATAATCTTTACAGTTGTTTATACAGCTGTAGAAAATATAAAGACAGGGTAACTGGTTAAGTCAGCCTGTGTGGATACTTTAGCAATTTTGCGCTTGCCATAGTGGTAGGTATATGCACGCACTCCAGATTATACTTAGCATGCTATGTTTTTTACGTCTTGACCTCACATACAGTTATACCTAGGTGATTCTATACAGATTCTCTATAGGTCCAATTATGATATTCTCTTTACATACAAACTGTATTTTTTGTAGTCAGCCTTTCAGAAATGAAGATAAACACTTTTGGCAAAGAATTTGCCTAGTAGCATCATGTTCCTTGTCTCCTGAAGAGTAATTGGGTGGATTCTTAATGCTTTTGTGTACTTCTCTGTGCTCTCTTTAAGGTGCATCCTATAGTCAATAAGCAAGGTCTGCACTTGCTTTCAGCAACTACTTTTTCTTCTTCCCCCAAGGAAGAAACTGTGGAAGAAATTGTGACTGTTAAAAAATTGTGAGTGAATGAAGAATGATTTTATTTCTATTTTTTTCCTCCTTTCTTTGAAGTCTGAGAGGTTGTTTTGTTTTGTTTTTAAAGTGGCCATCTATCTTGTAATACTGCTTAAGTAGTAAAGCAATGGGAACTTGCCTAAGTACTTTAGGTAAGTAATAATAAATAACCATGACAAAATAGAAACCCATCCATACCTGAAAAGGGATCACGATATTGATTGTCTCACCCACTTTCTTCACCAGAGTCTGTCTGAGATGGCGCGGTAACCAGATTTTGGGACGCTCTGCAGTTAAGCATTAGTACATTAAATACAAAACTGTTGCTAATTTAAATATTATTTATAGCACAAGGAAGATGAAACACGACAGAGAAGAGGCTTGGATACTTGCAAGCCTAAGAAAATTATGTGAACAGGGTTTATTCAATTAGGGACCAGTTAATTCTCCAAATACTTTCAAATGTATTTGACTACTGGATATAAATTTAGTAGCAAATATCTGTTACATATTTACAACTGAGCGGGTTTCAAGGACAGCAGGATTTGTGAAACTGAGGTGCATGTGAAATGCCAGATTTGGGCAACTTCCCGTGTATGTCAGCCCTCTAAGTGCACTTTGCTTCTTTGGAAAAGTATCAGTTCACTAGAAAGGGTGGGATAAGAGGTGTATTGATGAAAAAGTGATTATAGACTATGATTAATCTTTTGCTATGCAGCTCTGTATATATTGCCATTTGGAGATGTTTATGAACTTGCTCATAAAGTGGAGCAATCCACCTATTTCCTTTACCTTTTACAGACATTCAGTTTTTTCTCTAAGGCAGAAGGATTTTCATTGTAGCAGCTTATTTTTCACTAACAGAAAGAGGATGCATGTTTTTTTCTATCTAGTACTTGCTTTCCTCTACCTCACTGGAAAGCTTTCTATGTTCTTCACATGTTTCTTATTCTTTTCCTAGTCATTTACAGAAAGTATTTCTTAACATAAAGTTGGAGTATCTATCTTCACGTCCATACAGTTTTAAGATGCATTACAATTTGGTGTCATTTACAATGAGTCATTTTACCATTAGTGAGATTCTGGCAGACACTCCAAATGATTCAAGGTTGAGGAATCCACTATAAGCAGCTCCTGATATCTTTTGGACACCAGTCAAATGAGTTATAATCTGCTGCTGTTCGATGATACATAGGGTGTTAATTAATAACCTAGGGCAATCAAGTACAGATAATGGCTTTTATTTAAACAGATCTCTTGCCATAGCCAACATGGTGGTTTTGCATGCTGCTAGATGATGACACTGCCTTTACAAGAGGTGAAATGTCTTGATTTTGAAAGCAAGAGGTAAGAATTTGGAGAGCTATGCTTTAGAATTATAACACCTGGACATTATAGCTTTAGAATTATAACACCTGGACATTGTAGTAATGTTCTCAGAATCAGAAGATACTGGGCACATAGTCAAAGTGAAAGAGTTGTCTGGGTGTTATTCTCAGAAGATGGCAGAGTTTTGACCAGAGAACATAGCTGATAACATTTATTCTATATAGATACTCACGCATGATCTCTTGAACAGTAACAGGATCTTTGGTTATTGCTGCTCCACTCTCACCAGCCAAGTTTATAGCCTTTATACGGAAATGAAGTTTGTCCCCTGTGACCAGGTCTTTAATCAGGGCAGAGGTGCGCTCAGTTAGGCCAGGAAGAGCTGGAATCCATTCTGTAGCTGCAAGGAGAGAATTTGCATACTCCAATAATATATTATTATTTTTTCCAAACTTACTGCCGTGGGTATAATTGAAAGCAAATCTGTGGTAGGTTAAAATTAATTTAGCATGCCATACCACACAAGATGGAAAAAAGAACTCTGGATCAAGATGTGTTTACACTTGGAATTAAATGTATACATTCTGTTATTCAAAATAGCTAAACTAATCACCTTCGGGTAGTTCCTTTAACATTCTGTCTTACAGACCTTAGAGACTTCCCTACATTTATTTTCATGAGCAAGAGCAGGGAGAGGAAAGAATTTTTGAAGTTTGTTTAGCAAGAAAGTGAAGCTGTAATTTGATTTTTTTTTTCTTAGTACATCTCCTGTCAGTGTCTGAACACATTGGCGAGAACCACATATACCAAAAATAACAGTAGAGCACATAACTTCTAATTTATTATTAACATTTCAATTGACACTGTAGAACAGAATTCCTGGGGCTCCCTTAGTTGCTTTGGTGACACATGAATCATCCTGCTGTGATGATGAGATAGGGATTCTGGTAATTCCAAGATGATAACTCATTAAGGACGAATTATACTCTGTAAAAATCTTAGTTTAAGTTATATGGCAATTGAGCTATGTCATTAAAAAAAAAAA
>VWYK01025995.1:1296-14068 GCA_013399775.1 Semnornis frantzii | reverse complement strand
AAATCATCCCTGTTGGGGGACTGTAATACTACAGCTGTCAGTACAGGTGACCAGAGTGACACTGCTTCAGCCAAGCTTCTCTGCAGGGCAAATCATCCCTGTTGGGGGACTGTAATACTACAGCTGTCAGTACAGGTGACCAGAGTGACACTGCTTCAGGCAAGCTTCTCTGCAGGGCAAATCATCCCTGTTGGGGGACTGTAATACTACAGCTGTCAGTACAGGTGACCAGAGTGACACTGCTTCAGCCAAGCTTCTCTGCAGGGCAAATCATCCCTGTTGGGGGACTGTAATACTACAGCTGTCAGTATGTGTGACCAGAGTGACACCACTTCACCCAACCTTCTCTGCAGGCCTTGGGACTCTCCCAGATCTTACTCTTGACCTCTGGATTAAATCCTTCTCCGCTTTCTTTTCCGACAGCTTTTCAGCTAGGTTACAAAGAGTCATCTTAGTAGAATCTATTTGCTACCTAACATCAGGTTCAAGGTTTTCAGCAGGCTGATGAAGGCTCCTTGCTTGTTTCTTTCTCCTCAGACCGTTTCCATGTTGGGTTAAATCTTCTCTGAAACCTTTCTGTAGCTGCTCTGTTTAAATCAGCCTCCTAAACCTTACTCTAACAGTCACAGTTGATGTAAATCTTCTAGTTTTACAAACCCAGCTAAAATAATCCATAACAACTCTTCCACTGATGTAGTTTGTATGTGATGAGCTACCCTGGAATCACTCCAGTTTAGACAACAGGCTTCTTGGAGCAGAAGCTACATTTTCTTCACTGCTTTGTGCTGAGCAGAGCCCCTAGCACAGCAAAAACTTGAGCACAGAAGAGGTTCTGATCCAGGTAGTGTTAGGATGGGTTTTGATCCAAGCTGAGTTCCACTCCTATTACCCAAGTGCTGCCAGCTTGGTCACTCCTGGAGGTTGCTCCAGTTTAAAGGCAACAGGCATCCAGTTTGTGCTGAATCAAAAAGCATTCAAGCAAAACCAAAAAAAGACCCCAAAACATCTCAAGTCCCCCAGTTTTCTGTGAGGAAATTCTAAGTGCACAGAGGTGTGCTGATACCAGTGGGTTACTCTTACTTCAAACCATGACTAAGCTTTGTGATGAGAGCAATTATCTATGTAGGCAGCTGCCAAAGAAAGATCTAATGTAAGAGAGGTGTAAAACCAAACACAGTCAAGCAGGCAAGTTAGCTGAGCAGTCTTACTGGAAATCTTATGTAACACAGGGGTGGAAAGTGGGGGGAAAGGTACTTGGTAACCAGGCAGAGTTAGTTACCTGCATGCAACAACAGATCCTTGGGAGCTCCATCAAAACTCAAAGCTTTCTGAATGAAAAAGCTTTCCTGTTCTGCAGGAGAGCCCCAAAGTGCTACCCAGGAAGGCAGTTTCTCAATTGTTTTTACCCTGAGCAGTTCAGTGGTGCCAAAACCCAGCAACAGATAAAACTCAACGTGGAAAATTCCTGGCTGAAGAAGAACAATTTATTGCCTACTTGGTACACAATCTGGGAGGAGATTTCAGAATGAAAGACTGCTCCTATTGCATTGTCCTTCCTTGTAGGAAGGGTGGAATGATTTACCAAGCTGGGACTCCAGCAGAAGGCAGGTGGGTCTCAGCCCTGGCACAGCATATTCTGTAATCACCTGGCAAAATATTTACCACTTCCTCTGTGGCTTTTCAGTCAGGCAGTGTCCAAAGACTGAATAAAAAACCCTCTAGACAGAGAGCTGGGTAGGCTAAGGCTGAATGGCCCACTGAGGTCAAGCTGCTTCTGCTGTGCTTCTAGAGAGACCTAGGTGGGAAGAATCTCCTAAAGCTCAGCTCAGACTTTTCCAGTCATTTGTAGCAAGCTTTTAAAGCCTTGCCTAGTGAGGAAAAAATTTGAAGGCATTAGTACCCTTTACCTAAATTAGTTCTACTCTGCCTCTTGAATG
Organism: Semnornis frantzii; assembly: GCA_013399775.1. Classification (NCBI taxonomy): domain Eukaryota; kingdom Metazoa; phylum Chordata; class Aves; order Piciformes; family Ramphastidae; genus Semnornis; species Semnornis frantzii. The sequence goes on along the minus strand of VWYK01025995.1, from coordinate 12,131 downwards.
GAGCTAAACCATGACCCTCATGTTTCCCCAAGTGTTGCCTCGTTCAGTGGAGCTGTGATTCTTGAAAAAACAAACACACAAACACCTTTTTCCTGGTCTAGACACAACCTAAAGGGGTTTAAAAACCAAGCAGAAAAGGACCAGGTTAAGACAGGACCAAGTTGAGGCAGGGCAGCTGTGATTCAGACATCACTCCTGTGCTTCCAGCTGCCTGCCTTCGAGCATGCCTTCAGAATAATCATGGAAAAAGTCAAACAACATATGTGAGAATTCTGCTCTTTGCCTTTGCATGTGGCCAAGGGGTTTGTTAAGCCAATCTTTGAAAGGAAAAACAGGAACTGCACAAACTCTCTCCAGGTAGTTTTCCAGGAGCACAGCAGGATGTTAAACAATTCCTTCTAGTCCTAGACTCACTTCATGCTTTGAGAAGCCATTTCAACCATGGTTGCCCACATAAGCAGAATGTTTCTCCCCCCTCCCTCCCCTCCAACTACCTAGTTCAGCCGTGCAGCACTGTTCTTTCCAAGTTCTCTTGAGGGAGTATCCTGCAGCATCTTGCCAAGCGATGCTCTGCTGTGGTAACATGATGGAGCATTAATGGGATCTGCTGCTCATGCCAAAGTCTCATCCAGAAGGGAGGTGTTGTGCATGTGCTGGCTGCAAGAGAGTCCAGGGAGGGGAAGAGCTGAATAATTTATGCCTTTTGCTTTACAGCCCTATCCTAGGCCCTTTTAATTCTTTCCTGTTTGTTTTTCTCCCTACTGTGGCAGCATTTAGTCATCTCCTCACAGTGTGTCTTCGAGAGGGGAGAGGGAAACAGATTGTTTTCCAGGAGGACTTATCATTCTTCCCAAAGTGGGTTATACAAATTAGACTTTAAGCAGAGCAAACCCATAGGCCTGGACTACTTACAACAAATGAAAGGGATAAAGTCAGAGCTGATCTCTCAGATGCTTCTCAAAAAGTACAGTGTCAGCAAATACAGTGACAGGCACAGAATGGAAGGGACCTCAAAAGAGCATCGTTGTGCCTCTATGCTGGGTGCTCTCAAGCAGTCCTCTCAGATCCTTCTTGAACTGAGAGCCCAGAACTGGACACAACATTCCAGATGCAGCCCCACCAGGGCAGAGCAGAGGGGCAGGAGAAGCTCTCTTGACTTACTAGCCTAGCAGTCTGTCTGCCATGGCCATGAACTCCACTCACCCCTTTCACTGTCTTCCACCTGAGCAGGGCAGCATACAGGGGTCCCTGGATCCTGGGTGCTAGCTGGTTGGTGCTGCCATTTCTGTTGCAGAGGGGGCAGGACCTGGCTCCACCATTCTGCCTTCACAAGAGGAAGGCTTTGGCACTCCCTGCAGCCAGGGCCCTGCACACTTAACTTGTTTATGTGAGGCTAGAGGCTGGGTCACCACAGTTCTTTTGCTAACAGCTTTTGGTTGGGTTGCTGCTCCTGCCTGTGTGACTGACCCTGCAAACTGCCATGGCACAGCCCAGAGGACTCCCCACACCCTGTCCTGTTTGGCCTTCTTCGGTTCCCAAGGATCAAAGGTTGACCACAGAGTGGCCAGCTTGGTGAGGGGATTGCCCCACTTGCCATAAGTATCAGTTACTCCTTTTAGTTGTGTTTCCTTCATTTGACTTGAAAGTGACTTGAGACAGAGTAGGAATGTAGGGAAATTTGGAGAGCTGGATGTAAAGAAAGGAGTAGGTGTGGAACAGAGCAGCAGCTAATGCAGGCATTCATCCTGCCTTTCAGCAATCCCAGGCACCCAGGAATGGATGCTGTGTGCACTTCTTCCTGCTGCTGAGCTCTGCCAATAGTGTTAGCTCATATTCCTACTGCAGTGTAAGGTCTGATCCTGCTTCTATTGATGTGAAGATTCCTCTTGATATTTTAATGTCTATGAGCTGAGGATTTCATCCCAACCTAATAAAACAGTAGGCAGAGATTGTGCAGGGATTCAGTTTCCAGTCACTCTTACCCAACCCTGCTGCCATCCATGCCAGAACACCCAGTGCACCCAGCACCCATAGTGGTTCAGGCTTGCTTTAAAGCCACAGAAGTCCAACACAGTCTTTAGGGGAGACTACCAAAACCTTTTTTAAAAATAAACAAGCAAGGTTCTCACTGATCTAAGCTATAATTAACTCTGCCTGCATGGTTACAAACATTCTGTCAGATTTAAATGGATATAAATGGTTGCTCAAAAATAAAGGGAAGGATTCTTTTTTTAAAGAGCATAGTCTGCTCTAATGGGATCTAATAACTCTTAATAGTCCTCCATAAAAGTAATAGTGTACTTAAATCTCCACTTGGCAATAATCCGGGGCAGAAAAAAGTGCGTTTTAGAAATGGGAACAGCTCAAGGCTGCGCGTTCCCAGCCAGCAACGACAAGCTGAAACAATACAAGGAATCCAGCTAATGAAGCACATATGTCTGTGCAGCACCATGGAGGCAGCAGCTTCCTCCTTTACGCAATCAGAGGGGGGAAAGCAGCCCCCCACTAATCCCAGCACCTGAGGTGAAGGGGTGAGGGTGGCAGAACTGAACAAGCCCTCACATCGGTGCCGCCTGAGATTCACCATGAGTGAGCTCACTTTGGGCTTGCATTTCTTGTCTCTTTTGCCTTTCCCTCTCTTTCTTCCTGGTATGTAGGTTTCCAAACCTCTGCACTCTGGGAAAGCAGATTAAAGGCAGCCCTAGAGGTTTGTATAAACTAAACGAGGCACATGGCAAGGTGCCTGGCATGAAACATAGGGCCCAATTCATAAAAGAGTTCAAAAGCATCTAGAGAAAGTTTTAAATGGGGGGGGGGGGGGGGGGTTGGGCCTGGCGTTNGGGGGGGGTGGGTCTTGGCCATAGGTTGTAGCAGGGGCTCTCAATAGAGCACAAGCTGCTGTGCCACTGAAAGCAGCCCTTGAGGCTGCTATTTACAAGGCAAATGTCCCATTTCACACAGCTGGAGACTGAGGCCCAAGAGCCAGGGTAGGAGGTTAAACAATCCATGGCATCTGCCTGGGCAGCAGAAGGAACCTGTGTCGGTGTGGCCCTTGCAGTTCTTTGCAGGAGCTCCTCAAGGTCATTTGTATTGACAGTGCCAACTACAGGGCTCAGACTTCCTGGCTTAGACCAGCCAAGTGTAGCCACTGGAGTGTGATATGTTGCACCAGTACAGAGGCTTGATCTTTGCCTACTGTTGCCAATGGCCCTGGGGCTGCATTTTCCTTTGCTCTCTGTCTGCCACTCCATGCAACACCTTCCTTAACCCTTGGCATGGCTAAAAGCAGAGAAAACCTGAGAAAGGAAAAGAGGTTTCTGTTCAAAACCAGCACATTTCCACTTGGAGTTCTGAAGTCATCTTTCAGTTGTAATCAACAAAAAAAAAACCACTCCCAACCTACTTGTCTGAAGCAAAAAGAGTGGCAACTTGTGGTCCTGCATTTAGGAAAATGAATTCCATTTGAAGTCAGAGGGATTTTGTTAATTTTTTTTAATTTTTTTTTTTTGATAATGGGAGTAAGAAATCCCCCTGGACTGACTAATAGCAGATCCCATTAACTGCAAAGGCCAAAGGGGAAATTGAGAAGTGAATGATTTGGCTATGAAATGAGGTGAACTAATTTGCAGAGGAATGAGTATTTCTGAGCATCTGATGGCTGGGCTGCTTGTGATAGCATGGGCAGAGAGGAGTGTTTGGCTTGCCTGATAGTAGCCAGCCATGGCCCCAGAACTCTCCAGTGATTTGGAGCCCATAGAAATTCTCTGCCTTACCAAAGTTTGTCTTTTTTTCTCTTCTTTTAACTAAGCTCTTCTATCCTACCCAGATGTGTCCTTAGCTGTTCAAACAGCAGTGAATAAAGCCTCTTTAGCCACCCATCCACAGATGTTTCCCCTGTTTGTCTGAGGGAGGTGAAGCAGATATTATTCCAGGCCATCTTATCACAGAGATTAATGAGGGACAAGTTTCAAAAGGTTTGTAACTTGCAAATGATTGATTTGGAGGGACTCCCACAACAGTGAAGCCTCTTTGGCTCTTATCAAACCCCTCTGTACCTAGTGGGTCTGGACTCACAGCCAGAGATGACTGAAACCAGGGACAGACCAAGAGGTCACAGCCTCAAGCTGCAGCAGGGCAGGTTTAGGCTGGACATTAGGAAGAAGTTCTTCCCAGCAAGAGTGATTGGCATTGGAATGGGCTGCACATGGAGGAGGTGGAGTGCCCATCCCTGGAGGTGTTTAAGAGGAGGCTGCATGAGGCACTTGGTGCCATGGCTCAGTTAATCAGAAGATGTTAGGTGCTAGGTTGGACTTGCTGATCTTGAAGGTCTTTTCCAGCCTGGTGAATTCTGTGAAACAGCAAAGGAAGCCCTCAAGCCCCTACCAGAGCAGAAGGGACACAAGTTAGTCAAGCACATAAAGAAAAGGAAATCACCTCTCTGACTTCTATAGGAGAAACAATTCTGTTTCAGGGAACCCTTTAGGAAGGTGCTCATTTTCCAGAATAAATTGGTTCTGATTTAGTGGGTAAAAAATTGCAATTTAGTCTTTTAAACATTATCCTTTTATTGCCTGAACTAGGCCTGGATGACTACTGGATTTTTCAGGTGAGTGACCTTGCTGAGAGGATACAAGGAAATTGAGTGGAAATTTTGGTACTTTCTTACTAAAAGCCCTTCCAGGGAGAAGTGGCAGTGGGTTTGTTAAGCAGGCATTTGAAAGTAACTGTGCACACTGCACCTGCTGAGGGTGGTAGCATCAGGGAATAAAGTACTTTTGAAAGCAATAAAACCATACCAAAAGTGAGGTTTGCATAGTGAGAAGTATGTGAAGAGGTGAATTGTGCATGACTCTTGCATATTTGCCAGCTGTAAGTGCTCTGCCTCACTGGGGGAAGATGCTCTTCTAGCTTGCTTCTGTGGCAGGCTCTGGCCTCAGAGAACATCAATGAATTCAGCTCCACTCCTTCTCTTCTTGTGTGCTGACAGTCTTGCTCTTGAAACCTTTCAGGAGGGGCCTTTCTCTCCAGAAGTAGGAATTATTTCCCTCTGTTCTCCCCAGTGCTGATCCCTCCACTCCCTGCTGAAGGAGGTCTTTATTCTATGAGAAGAGTCAGGCAGCACTTGCTGGCCTCGCTCTCAGTGTAGCTGAGCAGCAGCTGGCTTGATGGCACTCAGCACAGAGCTGTTGTCTGATGGCTCAAGGACAAGTTGGGAGAGAGTTAGGGGTGATGTTGGTGAGTGGCTCAGGTTCTGTGTCTGCTGCACAAGAGTTGGGGTTTGTAAGAATGAAGCCACAGCAACACTGAGGTGGTTCATTGTGAGCAGGCTGATGGGGAGAGGCTTTGCTGCTGTTCTTTGCAGCTCTCCATACCCTGACCTGCTGAACTCCACCGTGAAGACAAAGGCAGCTCCTCAGATCACAGCTGGATATGCACCCTGTGTGCTCCTGGGGAGTGCTCCTTGCACAACCTCAAAGTAGATGCCTGCAGTCAGAGGGATGTGAAATTCTAACAGCAGAGGCTCTCTCAGAGGACTCTTTTAGAGCTGTCCCTTGAATTAACGAGGATGAGGACACAGAGCCTGCTAATTAGTTATACTGAAAGCTTCTTCCTACATAGTTTTGTTTTTGGAAAAGCAATGGAGTGGAATTCTGAAATGTGTGGTCTTGTTTGCTAGGATCAGCTGCCTTCTCTCTGCAAGCATTTTGTGAGAGAAGGGCTGAAGCACATGAGAAATAACAGCCTTTACTCGGGGAGTGTTAATTGCCATTTCTCATTTGTTGCTATTCTCCTGCTAAATCAGCTTGCATACATAAAAGCATAAAATCCACAATTTTAAAAGTTGTTGCCATTAACTTCTTGTTTTGTGGAGGTAGCTGAATGGTAAAAGATAGAATTCTGAGAGAGCTGTGGAGGAGAGAAGCAAGGTCCTTAAAGGAGAACTACCTTTCGTAGCCCGAGCGGTACAGCAGGAAGCAGCAGCTGGGTGATTTGATACAAGAGGACAGAGAACTGATTTGATGTTTGTGTATCATGGAGAAAAGGAGAGCCAGAGCAGTTCCTCAAAGTGATGTAAAGCTGGAATAATGCTCCTGAGATCGTGGAGGGTACAGCCAGACCGAGATGAGGATGAATACCATAGGCTGTTTTATCTCATGGAACCAGTTTAATTCATTACTACCTGCTTTTATCTCCTCTTGCCAGGAAAGCAGCCTGTTTGCTTTGGCTTCCATCATTAGAGAGCACACATTGCTTGCTCAGACCTTTTTTTTGTCCCTGCCCTCCATTGCTGTCCTGCTGTGTAATCTCTGCAGTGCTGGCTTGTGCTGCTGGGGAATGGTGGTGGAGTGCCACCCTTCAATCAGAGACGTTCCTCCTCGTGGTCAGAGGAGCTTCTGATGTTCCAGTCTGTGACCATTGTCCCTTGTCCCATCCCTGGGTGTTGTCCATATGGATTTTTGCTACCTTCTGGTTAACATGGTGGGGTTTTTTTCCATGTTTGGATGTAAAATAGGAAGCTCCAGCTCCTAGAAGAGCTTTCTCTTCAGAAATGGTGGAGTTCTTTCCAGCTGCCTGCTGGGGGCCAGAGAACCCTGTTGCGACATCCTTAATCCATCAGATCTGGGAGCCCAGAAGAGGCTGTGAGTGACAAACTGCAACCTGAAAGGTTTGAACAGGCACCATCAGGGAGTTTTTCTCCTTCCCATTCTCAGTTGCACTGAGAACTGTGGAACCATGAGAGCTGCCAACTGCACAAGTGCTTTGTCCTTGCACCAGTGAAACTCTGTGACATTCAGTCTTAGCCCAACCAAACCTTGTCTGCAGCACCAGCACCTCCCAGGCCTCCTGCTTTTTCCTATGGCTGAGAATCAGCTTCCCCACTCCACTGCTTGCAGGCAGCCAGTGGGGATGACAAAGTGGATCTTCACTGTCAGTAAACTTGATTACCAGTGAAGCAACAGGAAGAATGACTTACCTAATTGAAAAAACATTTCCAAAGACTAAATTAATTAGGAAAATGAGTTTGTTTTTTTTCAGCTGCTGTCATGAAGGAAAGCACTGTGTAGGAGGACAGGCAGTGTCTTTGAAAACTGTTCAGCCTATTTATGGCCTCTGTCAGAGTCAGATTAATGATTTTATATCAAAATGATACACAATTAATACTTTTTCATTATCCTTGTAGTTCAGTTAGAAATAATAACCATATCCAGCCCTGGGCTTGCATGTCCTGGGGCCTTTGAAGGGAATGGTTGTGTCTCGGTGGCATGAGAGCTTTAGTAAAGCTTCATGGATTTAATCAAATGTTGTGTTATAATTTTACAGTGCATTTGAGCTACTGAGTTTCGCAAAAATTCAGACTTCTAATCCCACTAATCCAAAAATGAGGAACTCTTTTTGTGGCACATCTTGTGCAGTCCTATTTTTTAGTCAAAATCAATGCAAAATAGCACTTCTAATGTCGATCCAGATTCTTATTATCAATACCTTGTATCCTTTTTGTATCACTGTAAAGGATGGAGTCAAGTCTGTGGCAAAACACTCCACAGTCACCTCTCTGTGCCAGCCCAGCAAAGCAGCTCTGCTAATTTCTCACAGCTTTAGTATGTAGTCACAGCCCATGGAGAGGTGAAGTATGCCATGCTGTGCCAGGCAGCCTCTCCCAGGCCAATGGAAGACCTGTGGTGCATGCATAGTGATGCTCTGTCTCATCTGGAGAAGCTTCTGAATGTAAGACTCACCAGCCTGAGAACCCTTCCACACCATTCTGACATGAATTGCAGTGGAAGTCAGCACCTGAAACCCCAGTGAATCTCTAGCACTGCCTGAGTCCTGCAGGATTAGTGATCCTGGGCCCCAGGAGTCTGCTCAGATCCTAGGGCAGGAGCCACTCCTCCGGATGGCTTCGCTCCTTGTGCTCTTGGCAGCAGCACTGCTCAGGAAATTCTAACAACCCATAGACATAACATTGACATTGCAAGGAGAACTGTTTACATTCCTGCTAAGAAGCCTGCCGCAGAAACTGTCAGGACCACTGAGTAAGATACAACACAGCTCCTAGATGTGAATGTTTGCTTGGCCATGTCATGGGGGCTGCTGCTGCAACGCTTAGGCACTCTCCACTGGAGCATCCTAAATGAAGCCTTTGCACTGTTGCAGTCTGGGTACCTAACAGCATTCTCAACTTTTGTGGGGCTCAGGTCAGACTTTGGAGTTTAGACTGCTGGCTTCTAGACGTGGAGCCACCTCAAGCAGGCAGAAAATTCCTGAGACAAAAGCTCATTGGGGCTGTGTCTGCCCTGATGTTCTTTTTATATAGAGAAGATAGATGGCATCAGCTGTGTGCATCTCTAAGGCCTACTGGGGCTGAGTCTCAGACAAGAGTGGGGGTTGTTATGTTTGTTATTTGATAGCAAAGCTGCTGTTTACAACAGGAAGGAGCGCACCCAGCAGAGACTGTGAGGCTCTGCTGGCCACACAGTAAAACACCAACCAGAGCTGTCTGAGCATTTTCAGAATGTTGTAGGGCCTGGGAGTGCTCCAGAATCATCCATGAAGTAGATGTTAGGATTTGATGTGTTTCCAAGGGACAGATTTCTGCATTGTAAAGTGCAGTGTAGAGAACTTTGTCAGAGGTCTTGTGCCGCAAGGGTTTTACTTGCACATCTGAAGATCCCTGCAGAAGGTTTGGTGGGGCATGCTTGTAGGTGTTGCTAGGGAAGAAGGGAGGGAGCTGTCTCAGCATGCTTAAATGTCCCCAGTGGTCCACTCTTCATGGGCTCTAGGTGATGTGGTTCCCAGCTGTAGATACATGGGTGCAAGCTTTACTGGTAGTGAGCTTTTGTACTTTCTTTCTCTTCTTAGATTTCTTTATTTCCCCTCAATTTCACCAGTTCAGTGTAGATCTGAAGGCTTCCCATCCTCCGCTGTCTCAATAGAGAGACAGAAGGGTTTTAATGCAGAAAATCACATTAGACATTTTCTGTAACTAAGATATAACAATTTGTGTGCTTGTGGAAGCTCCCCCAAGCTGTATCTGTGGGAGTGTTACTGTAGACATTAGGTGAAAAGGCTCAGAATCAGATTCTGAAGGCTCAAAACTTAATTTTGTATTAAAATCACTTTAATTTTATATTGTCAGTCGCAGTATTGTAAGTTTAAGCTGAAGAGCACTTATTATACTTGAATAACCTCCACAAAGGTTATTTGTGAATTAGAGGTGTGGGTTTGGTTTGTGTAATGTCTGTCACAAGGAGGGCAGTCCAAAGCCTTGGGCAGCCTGGTCTAGTGGAAGGTGTCCCTGCCTGTGGCAGGGTGATTGGAAGTAGATGATCTTTTAAGTCCCTTCCAACCCAAACCATGAATGAATCAGGAGCTGTTTCCACAAGTGCTTAGGATAGAAAGCATCACTTTCAACTGCTGGCTCATTTCTTTGTTTGCACTCTTAGCTTCTACCCATTTACCCAAGGTATGGTGCAGACAGTGGGGAGGCGAAGCCGAAACGGTGAGGAAATTGTCCTCTGGTTGTTGATGCCTGTAGATCACAGATAATCAATCAGAGTAAAACAGGTAAAGCTCTGAAAATTAGTGGCATATAACTTATAGACTGCACCAAGTCTGTAACCTTGTTGTACTTACATAAAGTAATTTCATTTTGATTGCCTATTGAATAAGTCTGATTATTCTTTAAGAGTCACTTTGGAATGGCGCCTGAAGGTACAATATAAAATAATTGGATGGAGTGTGAAGTTCCAGCTGGTAACCTTGTCAGTAATTTGAACAGAGATCTTGGAGCTGTAATTTAGAGAGCTGGAGTTGTGAATGTGGAGTGGATTCTACTAATAGGAAGGAAATTTACCCCCTCCTTTTTCCCCCCACCAGTGTAACTTCTGCTTTTCCCCAGCAGCTCGCTCTGCCGGTGTTACTGTCGTGGCTGACGGCAGCACACTGGAAGGAGAAGTGTTTGGTTGGCTCAGATTTATGTCATGCTACAGCACAGTTTGAACTTGAGGAATGATTTCCAGGAGACTAATTATCACATTAGACTGAACACTACACTGAACTGCGACAGGATTCTTTTTTATCTCTCCTAAGCTATTTGTTGTCTTTGAGCCCCTTAGTGAAACTTTCTGAAAGAGGAATTCTAGAGCTCCAGCCAAATGTTCTCTAAGAAGTGACAAGAAATACTGCCACTGAGGTCCTGGAGTAGGAAATCCAGACCCTCAGTACTTCTGAGAGTGGATTTGAGTCTGTTCGTCAAGTAGTGATACCTGGGCCAGGTTCTGTGCTGCTCTGTAATGAACAAAGCTTTAGGGCAACAGAGCTGGTGAGGAGTTTGGAGAGCAGGTCTAGAGGGAGCTGGGATTGTTTAGCCTGAAGAAGAGGAGGCTGAGAGGAGGTCTTATTGCTCTCTGTCGTGGTAGGCCTAGGCAGGCCAAATTGGGCTTGTACCTCTCCTGGCTTGCCCAGCCATGTTTTTCTGTTCTCCTCCTGCTGTTTTGGGGAGAGCAACCGCGGGAAAAGGGACAAAGGGCCTGGAGCCACTGAGTCTGGGGTCTGTGGCCTGCCCAGACCCTGCTGTAAACAAGGTGCACAGGGTTGCCTTGTGCAAGGCTGTGTTCTGCCCAAAGAAGGGTAAAGCAAGCCTATGGCTTCACCTAATATGGGCAAATCTTGGCTAACTGCGATTTCATTGGCTGTCCTGTGTCCAAAGGCCCATTGGTCTCAGGCTGTATTGGATCAAAGGAGATGAGCAGGGAGCACAGAGGCCTTTGCCATTCCAAGGTGTGTCTGTGCCTGCTGCCTCTGATCCCTCCACGCATTTGGCCTGCACAGCC
>VWYK01025977.1:0-14566 GCA_013399775.1 Semnornis frantzii | reverse complement strand
TGCTATTTTTAGAGAGATGTTCTACTCAAAGAGCTATATAAGGCTGTGCTGGGGAGACCATTACTTTTTTAGAATATAGGAGAATACCTGTTACTCAGTGAGAGAGAAAAATTCTGAACTGAAACCCAAAAAGAATTTCTGACTTGGATTTTTTTTTTTCTTTTTTTTTTTTGGGGGGGGGGGGGGGAGGGAAGAGGTATTTTTCCCATCCCTTGCAGGCAGGTGCTCACCAATTAGTGCCTTTNGGTGAAGTGAGGTAAGGTAAGGACTGAAGACCTACTATTTGACTTTTAATATTCTCATTTCTCTCAAGTTCTTGAAACAAGTGCTTTAAGCCAGTAAAAACATCAGAGAAAGCTCTTTGTCATAAGTGATGATGCAAGAGAGAAGAGATAGTTCCAAGCTGAGTTTGGTACCGAAAGATGTCCTATGCTGACAGGTGACAACACCAGGAACACCCAACAAATTACTACCATGTCCTTCATGGGAAACTAGGTAAAACTCACTGTTACAGATTCAGTCTTTCCAACTACAGTTTTCATAGTTATTCTGAGTACAAAGTGCACCTAAAGTGACTGGGTGCTGCAGGAAAACGATCAGATAGAGTGGTCAGGGGGCTAAGAATAGTAGTCACAGCTAGTGACAGAAGAATGGAGCAGTGTCTGAAATGCTGACTTGCTAGGGAGGTTTCTTCTGAAACATATTTTGTTTCTCACATAGAATCATCAAGCAAACACATGACTCTTACCTTTCAGCCATATTTTTATATGAATATATAGGGAAAAGTTCTGAGCAGAGTTGGTTGTATCTCTGTTCTGATTTAACTTTCTCCATGTAATTTCTGCTGTGGGTTTAGAAGGAACTGTTTGGCTTTCAGGGAATAATTTGCCTATGCAGCATGCGAGACTTTCTGGTCTGGCTGGACTTTCAGAGGCAACCCAGGTAACATTGGCTTTAGGAGCTGTTGTCAATGTTAGCACAGCAGTTGGGGCCAATATGGTATTGCTTGAGTAAGGACTGGATGAAGTAACTGAGCTAAATTAAAGACAGTGGATCCATTTCTGCGGTAGTCTGACACATCTTCTGTGATGAACTCTAGCTGTAGGCAGGACTGAACTAATACTGATCTTAACTTCTCTTGGGTTTTGGCATCTGGTTTTATATTGTCTAGCTAGCTGTGACACAACTTGTTTAACTTCAGGTGAATAAAATTATGAACAACTCAACTACCTGAATAGGAGTGAAAAAACACAGCAACTGGAAGTGATGTCTGTTTTGCAGCAACATAAAGAGCAGTCTGGTGTTGTGCAGAAGATAAGGCAGGGCAGACTAGTCAGTGCAAAGCAGGAGCACAGGAGATTGAACTGGGGAAATTCCTTCATCCACTCACGGCATTGGAGAAGGAATAGAGGGAGAAATAACACTCTCTGCTTCAACATTTGCTATTCAGAATAAATAATTTTTTGAGATTGAAATGTGGCCTTGAGTAACCTGTACTAGTGGGAGGTGTCCCTGCCTATGGCAGGGAGTTGGAACTAGATGATCCTAGAGGTCCCTTCCAGCCCTACCATTCTATGATTCTATGTGCTTTTAGAATGCTCTTGAATACATTGACATAGTAACACTGTCTTGTTACTAAAAGTACAAGCAGCAGGTGTTTGTGGGAACTACTACTTTACCGAACTATTGTGCACACAGATACTTTTGCAGATTAATTGTGAAATCAGCTTTAGTTCCTAACTGTACTGGGTTTGAATAGAGGGCAGGAACAGAACAATTAGATATCAGTGCTAGCACTGTGAGCATTGTTATGGTGTCAGTACTGTGCCTATGCCTAAAGGAAAGAATTAGAACGGAAGGAGATGGGTCAGCTGGAGAGGTGGGTGGACTGGAGAGGCAGGGAAGCTGTCCCAGCTTCCCAAGGAAAGAGATTGGAAAGAGATGGGATAGCTGCAGGGGCAATTAAGCTGTCCCAACATGCCAAGCACAGAGATGGGATAGCCGCAGGGGCAGTTAAGCTGTCTCGGCGTCCCGAGCTTTTCACGGCGCAACACCGCCCCGCAGCGGCAACAGCTGAGAACTGGATTCCTAAAGGACCCAGAGCAACAGTGCCAAAGGATCGAGAAGGGGAGCCCGGCGCGAGATGTAAAAAATGTAAGGTAATTTCATGGATTAATCGCTATAAACTGAAGGAACTTAGTCATAATTCCACGTTATGGTTCTGCTAGAGGCCTTTTGCAATGTCATATTCATTCTTGGAGCAGTGCCACAGAAAACTGCTCTTCCTCCTTCTCAACCTCTGTCGAAGCACTTAACTCTGCTTTAAGCTGAAAACTTTCTTTTCCTGCTTTTCTGTGAAGTACCTCTACGCTTTCTCTAGGCTCACTGATAAAGCACCCAAGAAATCTTCCCGTGGCTGCCCCTCTTTATTCTTAAAGGTCATCAGTACTGCTGGCTTACTCTGCAGCATAGACATGTTCCTAACTCGATACACATTGCAGCTGTCTCAGGCAGGAATCCCAGGCTGCCTCTCCCCAGTTCCTAAACAGTTTCCTTCTGGGATTAAACAAATCTCTACACTGTTTCCCAAACAAGCAACTGCTTGAGATTTTAGATGTTCATGCTGACTTTCATTGGTGATGTGTTCAGGTGGCAGTGAGCCATGTCCTTGTCCTTTTTATTAAAAGCCCTAGTGATTTTGTGGTGTTCTACAAGAGTTTAGAGAAGTGCATTTCATGTGCTCAGTCAGTTGTCTCAATGTACTCTCAATTGACTTTCTCAATGTATTCTCTATTGACAGAATATCCTGTTTTGAGATTTTGCTGAAGAGTTCACTAACATATTCATCCATGCAAATAGTAAATATTTGGACAAAGCATCAAAATTTCTTGATATGGAGGAAGAGATTTCCTATTCTGTGTTAGAAACCATTCGGTAATGTGTCAGCAGAAAATGTCTGTGCAGCACAAAGCTCAGGGTGGGGAATTTCCTCTGAATGTCTTTGAGACCACCAAGATAACAATGGTATTAACAGTTGTGTGTGTAGGCCACCATAGAGTGATTGTGTATAATAGAAAATTATTTTTTAAAACTATGAGCATATAGAATCTGTGTATGCTGTAACTGACAGCACGACAGTAACTGACCTAAACTGGGCTTTTTAAGTCTTGTGTCAAAATAGGAAGTACTTGAAGTAGCTGATAGTGATGATGAAAATCGCTGAAGCTGTTGTTGGCCAGCCACATGTACAGCAAAGACAGAGTAATAGCTATGAATTTCAGTAAGACAGTGAAAACAGGATCTGGAAAGAGAGCAGGCTGATACAGCTACCTAGCAGGGAATGGGCAGCGTTCAGTGTGAGGGAGTGAAGACGATGTTCCAGACACAATCTGAACACAACTGCTTAAGAAGCAGCATCAGCAAGGACTCTTCTAGAATACAGAGTATGACAGTTGCTTAAAATGCAATCTATTTTTACCCAAAAATACACAAACCCAACCCTCAGAGCAGAGTAGTTCCTGAGGAGTATGAACTGGCTAGTCTTAGCTGCCTCTTTTCCTCATCAGTTTCTCTTGGCAAGTTACTGTGACCCCCAGAACATCTTAAGCTGCAGTGTGACACTACTTGTGTATTCTAGACAGAGTGAGAAGTGCTCAACGAGCTGTTGAATTGGAATTTGCATATTTGCAATGTGAAATTGCACTATTGGGATAGGCATGGTGATTTTGTCACCAGCTGCTATCTTGAGATAAAAATGCTGTTTCCACCTTGTTACTGCCCTCCTCGCTGTTGTTGTACTTCTCATGAGCTCAGTGACCTGAGTACCACCACATGATGCCATTGCATCTTAAATACAGCAAACATTTGTATATGTCACGTGTTTTTCAGTACAGTATATGCTGTGCTGAGAACCTCCCTGTGTACTAAACAGAGTATGAAAGCTGCTTGCACTTTTAAAATCTTGATCTGTTTCATGCTAATTGCTACAAGAAGGCAAAAAATTTTCTTTAGACAAGCTAGCTTATGTATTAAAATCAGGGTGGAGCCATATTCCCTCATAGTACGGTGGGATATTACGCTGTTTTAGTGGACTTTAAAGGGCTTGTCTGGAGCTGAAACATGGACTTTCCATGGTACTATATGGACACACACAATAAGTCTTGATTCAGTTGTGAACATCTGATTGTCACCCTAAAAATCAGGCCTTAAGCCTTTTTTATCTCTCAGAGCTTACATTTCTCTACCTCGCATTTCAAAAAGCTTCAGCCTCGCATTTCAAAACCAAGCCTTTGTTTCCCATGAGCTCAGTACCTGGTTTTGGAGTATCCAGAAAGATCCTCACAAGCTGTAGAATAACACTTTCTTGAACATGCTGTTCTTGAGCTTTTTCTTCAGTTAGTGTGTAAGTTAAACACAGAAAGGGAAGTTAAGGTCTCAAGCATGTGTGAGTGGCCTTGTGAGAGGGGCCCTGGGCTGTCTGCGCAGGCACAGGTGTGCAAGCACTTCAATGAGTGAATACATAATAGGCAGGAGGAATAACTGTGTTAGGTGGGTGTGACTTTGTGAAAACTCTTGTGTAAAAAACCACAAAAACTTCACCTCAGAACTGCCTCGCAGTTTTGGGAATGCTCCTGCAAAGGGTGCCTGTTTAGTGCTACAGAAATGGAAATTCCACTTCTTGTCTAAGAAGTTTTTTCATTCCAGTGTCATGATTAGTTTTCTAGGTACCTTTATAGTCAGACATGACTACATCTCACTTTAAGTTAATACTCCTCTTTCATCAAATTAATATATTGACCACCTCTCCATTTTCTGTTAGATCAGAAGTCAGGGTGGGCTTTTAAACATTAAAGAATACTGAAGATCCAAGATTGATAATTATGAAGCTTGTATTCCTATTGCTGGGATGCACACACAGACAGTGCCCTTTGCACAAGGCAGTGTAATGTAGTTCAGACACTTTAGTCAAGTAATAGTAAAGACCTTCACTCTAATTGCATGGTGTTTTAGTGGAAAGCTTTACTGCTAGTACAAAGTTTTATTCTCTTTAGGAAGCAGATGAGACTAGTGTTTTCTTATTAGTGGTTTTCAAGTCAGATTGTGTTAGAGATGGCTTGTTGGGAGAAGTTAAGTTGTTCCCTAGTGGTATTGCTCTCCTCTCAAGCAGCAGAGGGCAGTGAATCCACTGCACGGAAAAATGCAAAGGTCTGGTCCTAGGAAAATCAATAATCTCACTTCCTGGTCATTCCCTATCAGAAATGGCCACTGTAGAGCACGCACAAAGTGAATTACAAACCTGTGAGGCATCATGATGTTTTTGGTGTTTTGGGTTTTTTTATTTAATGGAACCAATACAGGCACAATTAGATAAACTTACTTTCTTTTTAAAAAGTAACTGTTACTTGCAATCCATTTTGCCATTTGCTACCCTGCATATATAGCTTAAAACTACTCTATGGATTTTGAGATTCTGTCCTATCACAAAAAGGAGCAGAGGAACTAGGCAGAAGGAATAAGAATGGGAAAAAAGGGCAAAATTAAAACTCAGACAGCGTAGTGCTAAGGACACAAATAATACAATATCTGCAGCTATGGTTCTGGGTGGCTTTGTAGTTTTCCTTATTTGATAATGTTTTAATAGAAGTGAAATATGAATAGTAAAAGGAGCTCAATTAGGGCAAAGAGCAGTTAAAGGAAATAATAAAACTACAACCCAGTCAATATAAAAACGCAGAAAGCTTGGGACTTCTCCTCATCAAAACTCTCACTCTCCCCAAAACTGCTGAATTTAAAATTCAGTTTTTCAAAGAGGAATATTTTGATGTGGAATATTCAAGTAGCTATATTGAGAACCATCCTAAAATAAGCTGAAGTGTAGCATGTTCACATTGCACATTAAATGTATTGCTACTTAATCAGCCAAAACCATTCTCACATTTCTTAGTATGGTTTGTACAGTCTCTTTAACAGCAAGATTTAGAAATTTGGTCTGAGAGAGGCACATTTCATCTTTTTTTTTGTCCTCACTAAGTCCATTTTGATACAGCATTTTTTGTCCTCTGTCTTCACACATGTTATTTGATGTGGGGACATAAGGATTTTCACCAAACCTCTCTAGGCAGGAAAAAAGTACTCATGGGACTGAAAATTGGCTATTGTCATTAATAACAGATCTCTCGTAGCTTCTGTATTTCCTTATACGAAGCATATCACACTTTATTGCCACAAGATTCCGTCTTTGGTTAGAAAACTATTAATGTTGTGCTCATAGACACCAGGGAAGAATTTTTTCTTGCAAACCTTTCAAGGCATTATCATCATTATCTGGCTGGACTTAGCAAGGTTAGATCCTTTAGAAAACAGAACATGTCTTGCTGACAGCAGTTCAGCTACAAAGGTTTTGAAGAATGCTTGGTGTGTTTCTAAACTAAATAAGGAAAGACTGGAGCAGGAGGTAGGTGGTAGGGTTTTTGTTGTTCCTTGGTCTTTTTTCTTCAGGAAAAGGGGAAACATGATCCTGGAACATGTTAATGGGACAGCACAATCTGTAGAACATGGGAGGTAATTGTTCGTCTGTGGCACTGTGAGTGATTGTCAAGTTCAGAAAGATGTGTGCGAATTGAAAAGGGTGCAAAGTAGACGAGCACGTGTACTAAAAAAGACAGAAAAGGTGACCTAGGAGAAAGCTGTAGAAGAATTTGGTGTATTCAGTCCTTCTCTCTCCTTGAAAAACAAAACAAAGCAAAACAAACACCAACAAAACAAAAGCAACAAACAAAAACCCACAACTGTAGAGGTACGAGGAAGAATTTAACCTCTTCACCACAGGAAATTGTCATAAGAAGGCAGTACAATTATTTATTCATTCAGGTTAAAAACATTAAGAAACTTTACAGCGAAGAAAATTTCAGCTCTTGTTCGGTATTTCTCAGGACCATGAAAGACTTTGCTAAATTAAGGATCCTGGAAACTCCTTCACTGGAGGAGTTTAGAAGAGTTTAATCAGATTTATGTCAGGGCTGGAAGCTGCTCTTTCAGTGGTTCTCATGTGGATTTTTAGATATGGGGTCAGCCTGGCTCAAGTCAGTGCAGTAACCTCTCAAGGTGCAAGTGGTCCCACATATCTATGACCAGTGCTAGCAGCCATCTAAATAGCCTTATGGAAAGGGGGAAGCACAACCAGAAGGGCAGTTCAGCAGGACCTTTGCAAAGCTGCAACTGCCACAGTGACTGAAAAGGCCCATACAAACATATCTTGAACTGTACTGTAAGCACAGCCTTGTTACATCTCAGATATATCTGTGAGGGAAGCAGTACCTCTAACACAAACCCTTGAAAATTACAGCCAAAGGAGGACCACTTTACCTCTGTATCTGAGAAAATGGCATCAAAGAAGATATAATGCATTCCCTTCTGGAGCTCCCTAGACTCCATAAGGTCCAGACCTGCACCTGGGTCAGAAAATCCTCATTATCAATACAGGCAGCAGGATGAGGTGATAGAAAGCAGCCCTGCAAACAAGGACTTGGGAGTTCTGGTGAATGAGAAGCTGGACGTGATTTCAAGTTTTGTTTAGACTCCTATTAAGGACAGGTGTCAGAATCTTTGTATTCAAAGGTATAGCATATAACAGCAAGAGATGAGGAGAATTTGCTGCATACAACCTTAAACACAGACATTAAGTTTTCTTACAATTAATCGCTGAATAAGAAGCATCTGGTTCTGAGTGAAGTAAATTTATGAGGGAAATCAGAAATGAGATGACATCTTACAGCAAGGCTGTATCTTAACATAAACAAATAGCTCTTCTATTTCTTTTGGAAGTCTGCTGTCCCAAGCCAGATATGAGAACAAACAAGGCATTAGTTTCATTTCCCAGTATTGAAGTCCCTTAAAGCAGTCTACTGGGAAAAGTGGGTCTGAAAACCACTGGCATTGTTTCAGCCTAAGCTATTGGGGTTGTGATGAAGTAAAAAGTATAACATTCTAATTTTAGTAGAGTTTTAAGTAGACTTGTGAGAACTCAAAGGAGGATTGATCTTGCTTACTCATATGGAAATTGCTGTTAGTTGTGATTTTTTGTTTTTTTTTCCCTTAGATTTGATGAATATTGATTAGGACATTGAGATGTACCCCACTATCAGTGGGGCCCTCAGTATGGCCCAAGAGAGAGGAGCTGCAAGTACAGTTCTAGCAGGGAACTTGATAACCATCATGGTGATCCTTTCATGTTATATGCTTCACCACAACAGATTGCACCCAGTAGGTACCTGAGACCTCCTGCTCCATTCCCTCATCAGGAATTTATGTTAGAGTGCTAGAATGTAAAGCATGATAAGATGGATTTGCCATGCAGCTGGAAGAGGCATTGGCTGTAGAAGCTAAATGATTTGCAGGTACCCAGGAAATGGCAGGGCAGAGGAAATCTCTTGTCACTCACTATCTAGGTAATGGCCACCACTGCCAACAGTCTGTAGGAAAATCTCTCTTTTCACAGATTTTGCTTGTCAGATCAAACATCTGCCCTACTTTCCACTTAAGGCACCTCTAGCTATAGTTTGTTGAATCAGCAGTATTTGCTTTGTTTAAAAGAAATTAGTCAACCCCATAACAAAACATTCCTCACTGTTTTTCCTTTGTCTGTTTAGCCAAACGTGCAGGCTTATTCTTCAAGAACAGACTCCAGCATTTCCAAAAGCTAAAAGGTCAGCCTGAAATCTCACAGCCTACTTACTGTACAAAAGCCAAGCAAGGAAATGTTCAGAAAGTCTTTGGAGAGCATTAGTCTAACATATAAACTTGCAGCCACTTCAATCCCATAGCTTGTCTTGTTTCTTTTTTTTTTTTCATGAAACATGTTATTAATACGAGTTTCTTCATTTCCTGGAATCTCCAAATGAAACAGACTTAAGAGATCATTTCTCTAATTCTTCCTTTTTCCACAAGGAATGGAGATACCAACTTTGAGGTGAACCTATGTGGGCTGTTCTAAACAAGTTGGATTGGTTTTATTTAATGGTGAAATTAGACTAGTCCTTAAACTGTATTTTGCCATTAAATACCTTTTTTGATGTGTTTTTAAGGTAAACAGATGAGGTATTAAATACGTAATTTAATATTCTATAATTACAGGGCAGGGTCTTAGCAGTGTTCCCTGTCCTTTGTAATTCTGTTATCATGGAACACACTGGGATCTCTCTAGGCTCAAATAAGTTACTTAGTCTGATGATGAAGATATTTATTGGCATTTTGTGCTATTTACCACTGCTTGAAGCTATCAAAGAGAACCCCTCTCTGAAGTACAGAAAAAAAATCAATGTGTAGACACCCATATGCATTTTCAGATGACTATAATTGTTGCTGAAAAGAAAATACTTCCAACCTGACTTGGTGTTGACTCTTCCAGAGGATATTTAAAAAAAAAATCCTAATGACAATCAGAATTACTCATATTCTGCTGAGAGAGACTAGGACTTATTGTTTGTTATCCATAATACTCTCCACAAAGAGGTGAAAACAGCTGTACAAATTGATAAAAGAAATATCTTCTTTCGTTAGGAAAATTAGTGTATCTCAGTAACACTTGGACAATGTTTAGTGAAATGGGAACCTGAACAAAAAAAATAAGGCCTCCAAGAAACTGTTGTCTAAATATGTTGCAAATGAGTAGTATTGAGTTTGTGTGGAAGCCTGGATCCTGGTGGTGCACTAAAGCTCAGCAGCAGGAGGTGAATCTGTAAATCATGCCAAGGAGTAAAGCAGGTTGGAAAACTATAAAGTCATAGTGTACAGAAGTCCTGATTATCTCACTAGTGGATCTTTATTGTGGGGGGTTTGGAGTTTTCTTGGTTTGGATTTTTTTTTTCCCCTCTCCAGATCAATCAGATATAAATAGATGTGCAGTATGGGGTCAAGCTTGCAGTGGCTACAATGGGAACAGAAACCATACTGTATACAGCAGTTTTGCATTCTCTTCGGAGACTACGAACACTTCTTTCCAGACTTTTGTATGACCTTCCACTCTGATAATTTTCAATGCTAAACCTGCTGTAGTTAACAATCCTTGTTACCTGCATTTTCATATTGCTGCCCTTTCGGTACTCAGCATTAGAAACAGAAGTGCCGTAAGAACCTCTGAAAGGATTGCCTGCAGCTATATCCTTAGTACTGCTCAATGGTTTCTGTGTGCAGGGGAATTCTGAACTCCAGCTCAAGCTCCAGGCCTTTCAGTTCCCATCACCATTACTGTAAAAGATAAACTTATGATTGGCAGCCAGACCATGCTGGCCCAGATCTGGGACACAGCACTCATGTAAATCCACAAGGAACCGACGCTCAGGCAGACAGGAGGCTGCCAGACAGCAGGCCTGATTCTAATTCTCTTTGATGTAGAGTCACCAGCTGAACTCTGTGCAAAGTGATACATGTATAAGATTAAGGCAATAATTTTTAATGCTTTACATATACATTACATTTCTAAAGTTTAACAAGACTCAGAGTTTTTATCTCTCTGATCATGAACCAGAACTCCCTGCGCAAGGCTAAGGTTATTAACTCTGACTACTTTAGCACCATTATATAATTTTTACTTACTACAGTCTCCTGCTGCTAGAAAATCCTTTACTGAACTCTATTTTCCTCTTTATCCATGATTATTTTATGTGGGTACATTCGAGTTATTTTAAGTTGTACACTCTGATAAAGAAATATATTATGTGGCGTAGAGCTCTGTTCAAGAATCCATCTCTGAACAGTAAAGAGAGATGATACAACCTTCCTGCTACTGTTCTGATGAGCAGTCTATGTGAAATCACCATTGCCATACTTTACAGGGTTTTTTTTCCCATATCTCCATTTCTAAATCCTGTGATTGGAAACCTAAACTCGTGGCACTGGCAACATATCATCTGTGCCTGGCTGGTTCCAGATCTTAACTGCGGAAACCTACCTGTTCTACTGTTGTTGGCAGTGGGACTCAGCATTTCCCCAATGGTCCGTGTACTTTTTATTCTGTCCCCTTCTTTCTCTAGTTGAAGACTTGAATCATTTTAGCAGATTAAATTTAGAAATCAGGTTATGATTCTCTTGCAAAAGGCAACAAAAGGTCTGTGCATTTTTTGATGCTGAGAGGATTTGCTTTTTGAGCTGGCATAACAAATACCACAGCCATTAAGTTGGGGGTCATACGGTCGTATGAAATCATTCCGTTTTGTGGCAATAGAACCCATATTAAGAAAATTTTACTTCTGTTGGCTCTATTTTCTATTTCACTATATTCACAGGAATGTGAATGTGTACTGGCTGACAGTTATATGTGCTGTGGTTCAGCCAGCTCGCAGCAGGAATCTAATTCTAAACAGATAGCCTTTCTGTTAATTAATGCTTGTATATTTGTACAAATTATGTGCTTGAGCATTCTGCTGGGTTATGACTATTAGTGCATGTCATGCACTGCTTCTGGCTGAGAAAGTAGATAGGAATCAGTATTTATGAGCTGTAGACTGAGCCCCAGAAGATAAAAAACAAACCTTCCAACCGTGTTGGAGAAGCCAGTCTCTCCTATGCGTGTGCAAAGGCTACCACCGTATGCTTTGTGGATTGCCCACACCTGTATTGCTTCTGCAGTTGCTGGCATCTAGCCTGTGCAAAGATGCTTGCTCTAGAAACATAACTAATGCTAATGTTTAAGAAAACAAGTGTTGTGTTAAACTGATACTAGTAGCTTTATCTTTCACAGAAGTTAGAAGAGGAAAGTAGATAGGATATTTGTCCTTCATTTAATTATGAACTCTTGAGGATGCAGCTGTGACAGCTTCATGTTTCGAAGTAATAAGCATGACTGCAAAAACTTGAGTATTGCCTCCTGTGTATATGGCCATGCAGATTTGATTATGAACTTCATTTAATTATGAACTCCTAAGTATGTAGCTTTTTCAGCTTCACATTTCAAAATCACAAGCATAGTTGTTTTGTCTCCTGTGTATGTCCATGTAAATGGCTTATATATTTGTAAAGTCACACTGAATTTGAATTAACTAAACCAAATCTCCTTGCAAAACTCAATTAAAATTGCTCTGTTTCACTTGGTTCCACATGAAAACTGAAGAAACAAAAGCATTTTCAGGCTCGTTTGAAACTGAGCTAAGGTTCTCCTAGCTTGCTTATTTGTGGAAGGGTTTGTGCTACTATATGAAAGCAGTACTCAAGTCCACTTGGGATATTTGGCATTCCTTCAGAGGGTCCACACAGGAACATTTGCTTCCTAGAAAAAGTGAAACCACAATTTAAAAACTGATATTAAGTTACTTTTCTGTTTTTAAAGTGTTTGTTACTTTTTTTTTTTTTTTTTTATGTATTTTCAGGCAGGGTTACAAGCTCTACACTAATAGAAATCCAGTAGGATTGAATTGCTTTCCAGGGCTTGTAATGGGTTCCCATCTCATAATTCAATGAGCAGAACTGTTTATGCAGCTAGAATCTGAACTATTAGAGATCAACTGACTTTATGCACTGTGTTGTAACTGCAGTAGGCACATAATGCTTAGGATCACAGGATCACAGGATGTCACGGATTGGAAGGGACCCAAAGAGCTCATCAAGTCCAAACCTCCCTGCCAGAGCAGGACCAGACAATCTAGCTCAGGTCACAGAGGAAGACATCCATATAGGCCTTGGAAGTCTCCAGAGGAGACTCCACAAACTTCTCTATATGAGGAATTTGGTTTTAGCCTGGGGGCTAATTAACACTTCACAATCTTGTGAAAACGTACACATGCTTCTGGACAGAAGAGAAATCAGAAAAAGTGCTTTGGTCTTTTGTCTGTATCTTCCTCATAACGAAAAGCCCTTCATGTCTCACAGTGTTTGTGGGGGGACCTCTAAACAAAAAAAATATCAGTAATGAAGGTAACAATCACCCACAGGGAAAGAGAATTCAAAAAGTGTTGTCTTAAGCACCTAAAGGTGCTCTGTTTTACTGAGATGATGTGGTTAGGGTGATAGTTTGTCTTATGGTGTATAGCCTGATATAAAATTTGTTGATCTTGTTTTAAAACCGGTAGTAAATGCAGAGTAATTCCTCACAGTTCTTCTTTAATAATTGTACAGTTACTAGTGATGGTAGTTTTGTGTTGGCTTTTATTTTTTTTTTAGTGCAGGGTTACAAAGATGAACTGGTTTCACCTGGCTTTAATCAAATCTGAGATGTCTGGAATTACAGGTCACCACCCTGCCAGGCACCTTGAGAAGAACTGCTGTTTCAAATAAGGCCATTGCTGACATGAATGTGGACTAAAAGTTATGCTTTGTTAGAAAACAGGCATAACAACCAAACCAAACAAACCAGAGAGAAAAGCCACGTATCAACAGAATATCTCAATTTGTATTGGACAGTAATTTACAGTACATTAAAGAAAGAAGATGGTTTCATTGTCCAAGAAAACAAGAAATGAGATTTGTTCAAGTACATCTAATATGTTATACAGTAATGATTCTCAACAGTTCTGTAGCCAAGCTGTCCTTGAAAAGGAAAAAAAAAATGGCAGGATGTGTTCTCTATTACATGTACTTCAGTACTTCACCCTGCTCCCAGAGCTGGCTGTAGCATCCTCCTTGCCTCTGCTGAGTGCAGCAAGAGCACTGAGTCTGGGCTAAATCTACTTACACCTGACTGAATGTGCCCAAGTGGCTCCTATATCCATTCACTGTGCTCCCGACTTCTTCCATTTCTAGGACTGCGATACAGGGACAGCTGAAATGACCTTCTGAAGTACACAGCATGACAGCTCCACAGTGTGCCTGGTGATGCTAGACCCTGTGTGCAGAGCCACAGCTCATCAGGTACCACAAACTTCCTCTGACAAGAGCTCATTTTAGGTCATGGTGGATTGCTCTCAATGTATTCTAATGAGGAGCAGATAAAGGTTGATTTAAAAAATGGGTCTTCTGTTGATGGTAAAAGAAGCATATGTGAGTTAGGTGATTCAAGTATGACTTAGGGTCTGCAGGATTTGGATCAAAAGTTGAAGTTACTGTTTCCGTCAGTGGTGCTAGATAAAGAGGTGAAGATAACATCAGAAATCCAAAATTCATAGGTTTGGTTTACATTTTGCTTTCATCTTCTGAAATAAATGAAAGCTGGACATGTACAGATTAATACAGTGCAGTTTTATCAGATCATGAGTGCTGGTTGCCCATTTGTTGCCTAGCTATCCCGGGTGCAAATAAACAAATCATCCAAGGTAGGCATAGCTCTCTATGGTGGGAAGAGCTAAAATCTTGCTCTGGAAGATTTAAATACGCAGATGAAAATAGGTTCTGACACGTTATACTGGGCTGTTCTGGCACAAAACTAGCCTTGGGTTTTGGCCAAAATTGATATAAAAATTACGTTACCATTAAAAAAATAAACCCATCCAAGGAAAAAAGCTCAAAGATAAGGCTGCAATAACATATGACAGATCTCTTTGTAACTCTTCCACCAAACTCTGCAGCGCCCATTTCCTTGTGGAAGAGAATTGTTGGATTTTTTGGTGAGGATGGGAGCAATCTCTCTCACAGCGACTAC
>VWYK01025939.1:0-14001 GCA_013399775.1 Semnornis frantzii | reverse complement strand
CAGTAGTTCTGACTACACTGCCTGTAGTTGAGAGGGCTTTCAAGTCTGCATTCTTTTATAAATCAAAGTAAACGCAATCTTTGATTAATGCGTTTGCAAAAAATTCAAAGCCCTCAGGTGCAATATTTGGCACTGTTGTAGTTATTGGCAAAATTCTTATGGCTTCATTAGGGCTACAGTTTCATCTGTTGTAATGGTTACAGATCAGTCAGTTGTAAATGACTCATGGATGAGTCATATGGAAGTGTCACCATGTCTTCAGAGCTATCATCTTACCTATTGGGTAGGAAACTTGTTTTTCTGACCTCCATACTCCTCACCTCTAGTACAGTGGCTGTTGCATGTCTCCATCTTCATGTCTGTTGCATCTGACAAGGGTGCCTGGGAAAAGTCATCAGAAATAATTTGTTGCTAGATGATTCATTATCCAGGAGTGGTGCAGTGACAGGCCCTCCTCCTTCATGTTCCTGGAAATGCATCACACACTCATCCATTTGTCATCCAATGCATGAAGGTTGTGTGTACGGAGCCTGTAGCGTGTTTCTCTTCCACAGTTCTTCATGGGTAAAGACTCATTCATAAATTCAAGACCTGATTCTCCTTTCTAGGACATACTTTTTAAATCAGCAAACTTCTCTGGAAGTGAGAGAGCTGCACTTACCACTTTTGATCACTGTAGGAGTTTTTGTTATGATATTTTGACAGATGTTTCTAATTCCAAAGTTCAGTCTGCATCTTAATTTTAGTGTAGCCACATTTTTAATTTTACTTTATTCTCAGTTGTTGAAGATACTTGCTTTTCACATTCTGATAGAGATTGCAAGTTACTTTGTGTAACACAGACAAAGCAGTGATTTAGGAAGCAAAGAAGATTTTGTCAGGCATCAATAGAATGTTTTCCACTGTGTAACACACCCTCTTCTGCTAAGCAAAAGGAGCTTGAATAATGCAAAGAAAAAAACATTATTGAGCTTGTTTTGTTATATTTCTGGTTTGTTTGGTTTTCTTTTGTTTTTAATTATCACTCTTTAACTTAACATCAGTGAAGAAAAGTCCTGAGTGAGAGTTGAGGGAAATTAAAAGGGAACTTTTCATTAATATTTTAGAAAACTACATTACTTTTCTCTTCTTGAATAACACACTGTGCATTGTAGAATTTTGTCATAAATTACAATCTTGTTTTGAATGGCATCTTAATGAGATTGCATTTATATATTTAATATTCCTCAGACAGTTTTAAAACTTTGTAATTTTGTCTGTTGTTTTTTTTTAACATGGAGATTATTTGGAGCCAACAGCATCATAGGATTGTGTATCCAATTCTGTGAAGATTGATATTTGCATGACTGTCACCCTCTTCCTTGGTTTTTGATAGCTCTTCTTTTTCAGTGACTTCAGTACAGTGACTTTTGATTTCAGAATATTTTTTAAAAGAAGGCAGGTTGGAACTAGATGATCTTTGAGGTCCCTTCCAACCTAAACCATTCTATGATTCTAAGAAAAAATGGTGGATCTGAGGGGCTGGGGGTAATGGTGTTATCTAACCTGAAGGGATAGAAAAGTGAAGTGACTGTGTAGTGTTAGTCTGAATAGAATAAATCTAGCTTCTGTCTGGTGCTGGCAATATATTTGATAGCAGAAGTGTTGGGGATAGCTCATCATAGTGTAAAGGTGCAAGCTTTGATTTATACACCGCCTTGTTTTTAATAGTTTCCACCATCGTTCCTCGTGTAGTGTGAAAATGCCTTCAAATTTGCTCATGGTCTGCCTTCCTTGTGACTGCATGTTTCCCTGTTTCATCCCTAACACCCTTGTGTGCCTTTCAACCAAACTATCAATGATCATTAACTTCCTGATTACACAGATCATATCAGTGGCCAGAGTGTAAAAATTTAGCGTAAGGGCTAACCTGCCTGCTCCCCTAATGGAAAAGTGAGGGGAAGAGTAACACACAACTCAGGGCTGAGACAAGAAATAAGAGTTAATGTAATGTAAGATATCATAAGCTCAATGCATAATTACCTTAGCTAATAGTCTAATTAATCTAATAATACAATGCATGATTACCTTACCTTAGCTTATTTGCAGAAGTGCAGTGAAATACAGGGAAGTAGAAAACAAACCAGCATGAAACAGAAAACCAAACCCAGCAGCTACCTGACTCCCACTCTTTCTGCTGCCATGCTTGCAGAAAAGACCCAACACCCAAGAACCAAGAACCCAGAAGCAGCAACTGAGCAGGAAGCCTCCCATGTTGCAGTCTCAACTTCAAGCCCCATAATACTTTGCTCCAGTTAGCACTTTCATTTTTGAAACCAGCATGACTGAGGCATGGTATGAATAACAGCAGCAGGTTCAGCTCAGTCTGTGACACAGAGCCAAGTGGTATTTATGTGAGATATATCCAGCTCTCTATGTCCCATGAGAAGACCACATTATTTCAGAATTAAAAATAATATTCGAATTAAAAATAATATTAAGTATATATACTTCATAGAATGCTGTCTGGTTCATTCTCCTCCTGAAGACAGCTTGCTAACAGCAGTCACTCAGGAGATCTGTTTTTCTTTTGTACATTCAAATGTTTGCCTTTTGTAAGCCACAGATTTCCCTAAAGCGCTACCCATAAATGTACAAGCATAAGGAAAAGTTGGCTTCAGACATGTGCAGCGAGCAAACTGGAAACTTGCAGTCTGTGGACTCTTCAAATCACAGGCTAACTCAGTATGTTCCTTGTAGCTTTTCCCTGCATGTTAATGTGCAAGTCCTTCATGATAGCTGTGCCTTACCAGGACAACTAGCTGTAAAAAGCTCCAGGGAGTGGCCTGTGACCTCTAAAGGAAAAAATAGTACCATGCCAATGCTCAACAAACTAGTCATTCACTAGTCACCAGAATGAAGAGAGCTATTTTTCCATTACATATTTGTCTCTGATTGACTGAATGATAGCTGTGCTGCAGTGTTCATGCACCACTTACTACACATCAGAGAATTCACTAGGGAGACAGCATAATGGATTTTATAGTGCACAAACTAGACTTTCCCATGAGTGGAGAATTTATAGCATTTTGCCTCATATACACCATCATATCTACCTTAAGGCAAACTCACACTGTGTTTTTTGTTTTGGAGAATTATAAAGATACCAATAAAGATATTGGTATCTGTAATACCTTCTGTTATCTTGGGTTTTTTTGAGTACTAAAATGCTGAGATTTATTTTTCTATGCCAAATTTAGCTAAAATTGGCCAATGGACTCAGAAGTTACTAGAGAAGAACTGGAAGACAGACAATGGCTCCATAAATCTTGTTATCAGGCTTAAAAAAAGATACTTTTCCCGAACTGTCACAGAGGATAAAGCCAGCAGGTCAGGGAAGGACAGGCTAACAATAAGGTAGAGTAGGACCACAACATCAGTCTTTTTCAGCCTTAGATGGTCTAACTGCTGGTGGGCATGAGTGACATGTTATCGGTTTCCACATAATCCCGGCATTATCCAGGAACTGTAACGAGGAGGAATTTCAATGAGAGATTTGTTGAAAGCAAATGAAGTTGTTTCATGGATGCTTATAGGAATCTTCTTCCAGGTGTGAAGGGCAGTATGAGGAAAAAGTATAGCAAGTGAAAAGGGAAGGTTTAAACTTTGAGGACAATGTTTCTCCTACTTGTGTAAATAAGTAATGACAATTGAACATCTCCATTAGGTACCCTGACTGACTAGGCAGCTTAACTAATCAGTTTGTTAATTGCAATGGAGTCTCCTTCTCTGGAGTCTTTCAGAACCCACCACAATGCATGCATTCCTGTGCAGGCTACCCTAGGTAAACCTGCTTTTGGCAAGGGAGTTGCACTCGATCTCTGGAGATCCCTTCCAACCTCGAACTGAAGTTCTTCGATTCTGTGATCGACTTCTTTTTGCAATACCAGTTTTGGCAGCTGCCGAATGTCCAGAAGTTGCTCTCTTTCCTACCTGGAATTGAACTCTCATTTCTCTGTCTCAAGTAACACAAACAGTACCTTCCTGTTTCCTCATATTCCTGCCCACTCAGCTACAGACATGCATTTTCTTTTACAAATACCAACCGTTTTTCAGTTAGAACACAAGCTACAAATGACAAACAGCTGCACAGGAGCTTCCTTACTGCCTGTGTTTACCCGCAAAACACTTCCACTACCTGAGTGGTGCCCCTGCCACAGACAATATTCACCTTTGGATGCTTTCCCAACATTTAAAATTGAGATACTGATTTCAAGGGAAGGCCCTTGCATAACTCAAAGCAATCTTCAAGGGACTACATCCTGGGAATTGCCATGTTAGAATATATCACTGCCTTGTGTTTTGTACCTCCCCGTAATGATTTCTCGGCAATAAGAGCTTACAGGCCCTATTGCTGATACTAGAATTGGGCATTGAGTCCATTATCTGCAAATTTGCAGATGACACCAAACTGGGGGCAGATGTTGATGGGTTGGAGGGCAGAAGGGCTCTGCAGCAGGACCTCGACCGCCTGGACAGATGGGCAGAGCCCAACGGGATGGCATTCAACAAATCCAAGTGCCAGGTGCTGCACTTTGGCCACAACAACCCCATGCAGAGTTACAGGCTGGTGTTGGAGTGACTGGAGAGCAGCCAAACAGAAAGGGATCTAGGAGTGCTGATTGACACCCACCTAAACATGAGCCAGCAGTGTGCCCAGGTGGCCAAGAAGGCCAATGGCATCCTGGCCTGCATCAGGAATAGTGTGGCCAGCAGGATCAGGGAGGTCATTCTCCCGCTGTACTCTGCACTGGTTAGGCCATACCTTGAGTACTGTGTCCAGTACTGGGCCCCTCAAGGANCTTCACTGAGAGAGTCATTCCCTACTGGAATGGGCTACTCAGGGAGGTGGTGGAGTCACTCTCCCTGAAGGTGTTCAAGGTGGGTTTGGACGTGGCACTTGGTGCCATGGTCTAGTCTTGAGGTCTGTGGTAACAGGTTGTACTCATCAAGTCCAGTCTTTGAGGTCTCTTCCAACCTTGGTGATACTGTGATACTGTGTTAATTGTGCCTGAACAGATTTATTTATGACCAGACATAAGAAAACAATGAAGAACAAATCATTTGTTTCCCAAAATTCATGTTCCGTTTGCCTTCAAAACATCCATGAGCTTCCAAGTTTTTTTTCAGATTTATATTAATGGTGTTCTTTAAATTAATGTATTTTAGAATATTTTAAAATGTTTTACTTTGTCACTGTATTGTGAACCTTTAAAACCCAAAGTTCAGTTTTTACACACACACCCACACCCCCCACACCCCCCCCCAGGTAAAAGTGCTTTCTTCCATACTGGCTAAGTGTTAAGGCACTTCCAGCCAAATGCTGGTGTTAAAACAGAGATAATTCTTTCGCAAGTTTCTGCACAAGCAAAAAGCCACCTTGGAATCTTTAATAATGGCTTTAATTATGGCAACGAAGTTTTAACTTTGCCAATTCACACATATGGCTGAAATGTACATGGTGTGAATATTTATTTCAGTAGAACTTAAGTTGCCATTGTCTGCGAAACAAAATCAAGGAGTTGATAAACTTAGTTAAAATGCAGGCAAATATATTCCACTTTATAGCAAAGAACAGAATATTTTGTGCTGCTTCTAGCACATTTCTGAAACGAGAAGAAAGCAGCAATGTGTATGTTTCCAGATGCTGGTTAAATGGTCAAATATTTACATGTATGCAATTTTTTTTTTTTCAATAACGAATGCTGTACAGTTTAATTTTCTTGTCTAATTTATCTCTCTTCTGTGTTCCTAGCCCTGGCACTTCACACTTTCCAAACTTAAAATACTCCATCTAAGCAATTCATTCTGAAACAAGGTAGTAGTAGTAGTAACATGATGTGTTTGTAGTGGATACTGCAGGACTACTACGAGCAACAGTGATTAAAGTCAAAATTCATCTGCTTAGAATTTCTTAGTAAACTTGTGAGTGAGGTCAGGGCAGTGAAGAAGCCCCATCTTAAGGCTGCAATACCCGGTATTGGATTTGAGGGAGTTTTGTTGATTCTCCAGTTGCACCCATTACTGTACAAAATCGCTGACTGAGGCTGCTTTTTTGTTAGCCTAAGAAGAGGGAATTGTCAGCTTGCAAAGGTAGTCATGACCCTGTGGAGGAGAGTTGACAATGGCCACTGTCTGCTCCGTAAAAAAAGCAAGGAGATGTAAAAAATGTTCCAGAGAGGAGCATGATGCACTTTCATTGTGCTATTTAAAGTTCTGTGAATGTTTTCTATTAGTGTTAGAGGCATTATGTGTCTTCTAAGAACACTCAGTTCAGGTATTATTTTTTTACTCTTAATCTCAGAAATTAACGTCAAATTAAGTGTTTTGGATCATGTTTCTTCCTCACCCGAATTCTTCTTATACTCCAGTATCTGAGGGGGGCCTACAGGAAGGCTGGGGAGGGACTATTTGCAAGGTCTTGTAATGACAGGACGAAGGGCAATGGGTTTAAACTGGAAGAGGGGACATTTAGACTGGATGTTAGGAAGAAGTTCTTTACAGTGAGGGTGGTGAGGCACTGGAACAGGTTGCCCAGGGAGGCTGTGGCTGCTCCCTCCCTGGAGGTGTTAAAGGCCAGGTTGGACGACGCCTTGAGTGAGCTGTACTAGTGGGAGTTGTCCCTGCCTATGGCAGGGGGTTGGAACTAGATGATCCTTGAGGTCCCTTCCGACCTTACCATTCTATGATTCTATGATTCCTTACTGCTTCTTTGACCTGTTTTCATTTCTTTGACTCCTTTCTCTGTTCCTTGGTGAAGAATGAGTTGGTGGGGGGTGAGTGTGTGTGCATTTCTGTAACTTCTGCTTTATCCCCCATTACCTGAGAACTTGAGAGTACAAATATGTGTTGTCACTGGTGGCACGCAGAATGATACTCCTTTGGAGAGGATCCATACCTTTGTTACCTTTCTCCAGAACTGCCTTCCCCAGGCTGATCTGCTGAAACCAATACAAAACCTGAGTGTAGAAAGGGATTTCATGCACTTTGTCTATTAAATCAAATTTTTACCTATACTGAGATCCCTGTAGATTATACCCAATTTTCCCCTTGACTTATATTTAATTGGACCACACTCCCTGGTTATCATTTACGTTACTGTGCGAACTTACCGTGTGGATGATGCAACAAATGCTTGCATGGGGCTGGTGCTGGGTTGTAGCGATTGTGCGCTTCGGTGGATGAGGGAGGGTTAAACGCGTTCCCTTGCAGTACCTACTTTCTTATGAGTGCTTATAAAGCTTTTTTCTTTTCACCCTTACATCTATTTACTGTGTATGCCCACATGACCTCCTGAAAACACAAACACACTCTTTTATTTGCAGAGCCCATTATCAACCTTGTCTTTAGCCTCATGATAAAGGTCAAGTACATTAGTTAAGGAGACTCTTGCCTTTCCTCTTGCTTTTCCTTTTGCCTTTCCAAATCCACCTTGGTTATCTCCTTTTAGATAATTACTATCCATGTACTTCTCTAATATGCCCCAGGGTATAGTTTCCATTCCTTGAATACTATAAGCTTAAACTCATCTACTTTTGACACATTCACTGGGTTTCACTCTGCTAGCTGATTTAATACCAGTGCTTTTGTAATTAGTCAGCCTGGACAGTGGGAATAGAACAAGTGCTTAGGAAGAATATTAGTCTAGCAGGCAAATCCTCTAAGAAACACT
This sequence comes from Semnornis frantzii, assembly GCA_013399775.1. Classification (NCBI taxonomy): domain Eukaryota; kingdom Metazoa; phylum Chordata; class Aves; order Piciformes; family Ramphastidae; genus Semnornis; species Semnornis frantzii. The sequence goes on along the minus strand of VWYK01025939.1, from coordinate 6,290 downwards.
TCTGTCAGAGCAGCTAATGTTTCTGGCTTTTCATGTAACAGTTCTTCAGCTAACTATGCTCTAATCTCTTCCTTCAGTGGTATATTACCTATGTAAATTCATACTGTTTATGAAAAACCTGTGGGAATAAAGGAGGACAATAGTAAGAAAATGGTATCTAGTATTAACCCTCTGGTAACTTCTGCCTAGACCTGAAATGCCAGTGAAACATCAAAGGTTTCCAGGTTTTTATTTAAAAAAAGAAAAAAAAAAAAAGAAAGAAAGAAAGAAAGAAGCTATTCTGATACTACGAAGCCTGTATTTTACACCTATCAGGAAAAAAAAAAAAAAGTAGATTTCTCTCATTTTATACTCTGTATTCATGATGATAATTGCAGCAGAAACTTGAGGGCTCAGAACACCTATAAACATTCAAGATGCAGCTCAAAATTACTTGCTTGTAGTAAATGTTCTTTATCCAGTGAGTTGTCAATTTGGATAATTATGCTTTAAAAAGGAACTTTATCCATAGTTAAACATATGCTTTTTCCTGGGTTTCATTACTACTCTTCATCATGACAGAACATTTAAAATGACATAAAGAATATGGAAGAAATGTGGTGATCTTTACTGGGTAATTTGCTAATGAAAATACCTGGTTCTACCTCATTTACACTTTCAGTGTAATTTCGATTCCTGATGTGATAAAAAAGTGGGAGCATTTTGATATTTCAAATTTGACCATTCTGTAAAGACTAAATGTTTTTGTGTATGGTGTATCCTTTCAAGAAATCTGTAGTGAGAATGTATCAGAGTGCACAGCAGCGGTTCTCGAAATAATTTGTAATACTATTTAACTCTTCTCTTAAAAAGACAGAAAACGTAATATTAGTAGGAGCAGTAGTAATAATAATAGAGTTCACATTTCTGTGTCTGGTACAGACTTACCAAAGACAACAATTTCCTCTTCCCCGAAGGGATATTTACATTTGTTACTCATGTTCCTTGGTAGCTAATGCATGTGTCCTGTGGTCAGGGCAATTCTGGTAGGGAGTATGAAGTGCCACACATATATTTTCTTTTAATCCTCTTCCCTTGAGCATGGATAGACAAATAATTTCTTGCTGTCACACACTTCCTGTTCTTGCTATTCCCCCAATGGTATGTACTGAATACAATAGTATGTTTTTAATTAAATTGTTTAGCCATACTTTTATATTTAGGAAGCTCTCCTGTGTATAAGGTCAACATGAACAAGAGACAAAGCCAAAACGAAGACATACTGGTTTGCCTGTTTCCCCTCTGTCTTTAAGCAGAAACCCTTTTTCAAATGTAAGTTTGCTTTCAGCTACAAGAATATTTAAGCACTACAGAAGTGCAGTCAACATTGTCATTTTGTGTGCTGCTAAGATTGAACTGAATATGGGGTGTCATATAAAAGCCAGGCTAGACTGCATTGTGTTGAGCCTAACATTTTTCACTGGCTATACACACATTTAATGAAATCCTTCAGAATGCTGGTATGTTTTTATTCATAAGGTTTTCTCTATATATGCAATATTCTCTGCTATTCCTGAATGATTACAAAATCTATGTAGAAGGAAATTAGGTAAATATTGGGATATAGAAAATATTTTTTTCAAATACTGAAGCTCTGACCTTATGAAACAAAGAATCAACCTTGAGTCAGCCAACCAAGAGCTTTTGATCAGTTTAATGTAGCAGAACTTGACAAAAGGGGCAAATTTGTCATTATCTTGCCACTGGTGTGCATACTGCAGCTGCATTTGTGTATCCATATTCATTATTGCTAATGTTCCTCCTGGATTATGACTGATCCAGAAGAATTTGAATCTTCATTTTGAATTTCTTACCTTTCTGTAATTTTGGTAGAAGCAGACAGAAAGTATACTCAGGGCATCCATAATTTCTTTCCACAATTTTCTGGAAATGGCAGAAGCTATTAGAAAATGAAGGCATACATAACTCATGCTATTCATCAGACTGGTAATTAAAATGCAATTAAATTGTTCGTGGTGTAGATTGTGTCACTTCTCCAAAGGAATTAGGAACTGTGGCCCACTGAGAATTATCTTTTTAGTCTCTATATGTATTTATTGCTATAGTGCTTACTAAATGGGATCATTGATAAGGTTTACACAGCCCACATATTTACAGGAGGATCTTTGGAGCTAGGTGGCTTCTCTTTTCACAAATACGTTCTTATAGATATGCTCTATCCTGAGGCTTCTCATATGTGTCAAAGATTAGTAAATTACAAGCAAAATCAATTATTCTGTATGCCCGTTTCAATTCGGAGAGTCAAAGTGTGGCACAAATTGCCCCACAGTTATGAGTCTGAGTTAACGTGACAGAAAACTGAGCACATAAAGTGATACTGAATTATTAATGCTGGGAAATATTCAGCAGTGTGAGTTAGCTATTCTGAATCTCCCTCTCAAGGAGCCCTTGACTCTGCACTGCCTATTCTAGGAACCTGGGAAGATTAAGCTTCCCGTCCAGGCATCTAAAGTTAGATGTCTGTGAGCTGATAGCATGAATATACTGTTGGGTTAAAACCTACTTTTACTGTAATTCGAGAGTTTTCTGAAGTTAAGTTTAGATACAGCAGCACAAACGATTATTTGATTATGTAGAACCAACTGCAGGTGCCTCTGGAAAAGATATAGATATGCATAAGGCCCACAGAAGTCCACTAAGCAGGTGTTTAAGCACTTATTTTAACTTCCAAAAAGGGATTTAAATGAAGCAATGGTGGTGTTTTGGCAATTTGGCATGAGATGAAACATAAGCAGATACAGAAAAAAATACCCAGAAATTAAACTGGGAAAACAAACAAACAAACAAAACCCCCCAACCAAAGAACAACAAAAACCTCAACAACAAAACAACAACAATAACAAAAAACAACACAAGTTTTCTCAACTCTGGTATCATGAATAGACCTGATAGGATCTGACAGAAGCAAGTCCAGTGGAATGCGAAACTTGAATTCCCCACCTAAAGTGTTTAAAGCTTTTCTCCACAAATTACAAGTAGATTTTCTAGTAGTTTTCAGTAGGTTTCCCTTTCTTCCATAAATGAATGTGGATCCAAGTAATTGAATACTTGTCAAAATGTTTCACTTCTCAGATTACAAAAATTGTTTCTATTGAATTCTGGGGATAAGTAGAGGTTCCAGATTTCAGGATTCTACCTTTCTTAGAAATAATGATTAATGCAGAAATGTAAAGGAATGGAGAAACCTGTAATTACTAAGAATCTGTGAATCTTAAATAATTGCTCCTCAGGGATCAAATTCCAACTCTTTACGTAATGCAATTTAACCATGCATTTAAGATTTTATACTTCTGTGAATAAAGCAGGCAATCGAAGGCCTGCGTGTCTTGGGAGATTAGTACACTATTTGTCCTGCCCTGCATTTCCTGACACATAAATGAATTTTACAGAGTACCAGTAAAACCTCTTCCTTTAAAGAGATCAAGAGAGAGAAACAATCTTTTTCTTCAGAGAATGCCATCGATCTTCCTCTTTACAGCAGCTTAAATTAGAAAATCTAGTACTACAGCTGCAGTTGCTTGCACTTGCTTTGTGCATGTAACCACTTTGTTTTGCTACGAGGAAAGGAAGAGTGACAAATGCAATTGAAGTGGCAATGTCTGAAAATTTAAATTTTGATTTGCTAACAACCTCCTTAATGTTCAGATTTCAACTTTCTTGACAAGTATATTCATAGAGGATGAAATTCACATGCAGCCAGCCAGCCCAGGGTTATATGCCACGTAAATCCTGTCTAAGCCTTTAAAATGTGTTTTAAGTGGGCCTAATTGATGTACAGGACCTGTACTGGCCCCTAAGCACATGGGAGAATTGCTCACAGTTTTTAGGCTTGCGGTAATTAGCTATTGTACTTTGCTTTAATAATCCTTTATTCTTTCAGATCTTCTTCCAATTTTCCTAGAGAACTGCTTTCATGCTCCCTTCTGTTTAAACACAAGCAGTGTGCAATATTTGAGATCACATATATTAGGCACAAACACAAATGCGTGCTGGAAAGGACAGAATTCAATAAAAATTCAAATGGTATATTTGGATTTGATTAGACACTGTGTAATCTGCGCAGTGTGCACATGGGGATTGTGCAGAAAATTCCCTAAACATGATTACAGGAAAACACACATTTTGTAAAGGGCAAAATTCATCATATCCCTTAACAATTCTGAAGACATAGGAGGAGACTAGAATTACTATAGCAACTGTATTTCGATAGCTTACTATTTGCTAGCACTTTAAGGACAATGTGCCATTCTGATTAATATTTCGTCATTTCTATTTATTGTATCTCAATTATGGATCAAGATGTAGAATAAACAGCTTATTAACCTAATAATGCAAAATATATACTTATACCTAGTTTATGCCTTCTTCCATTTTGTCTAGTATCTGAAAGGACAGTATTTTTCTCCGTCTTAGCCAATCTTCTACCTCCTGTCCTCTTAGAGCAAGTCATATAGGAAATATCAAATTTTATTCTGAAGAGAGGACAATCTTCACCATAGGAGTTTATCTTTACATTAATTTTAGGCCAGTATTCATTGATCCATAGAATGGTTTGTGTTGGAAAAGGCCTTAAAAGTCATCTAGTTCTAATTCCCCTGGCATTTACAGGGACATCCTCCACTTAGACCAGGTTGTTCAAGGCCTCATCCAAGCTGACTTTGAACACCACCAGGCAGGGGATATCCACGACCTCCCTAGACAACCTGTCCCAGTGTCTCACCACCCGTATTGTAAAGAATTTCTTCCCAATACCTCACCTAAGTCTGCCCTCCTCAGGCTTCAATCCATTCCCTCTCGTCCTGTCACTACAGACCCTTGTAAAAATCCCCTCTCATCTTTCTTGTAGGCCCATTTCAGGTACTGGAAGATTTCCCTGGAGCCTTCTCTTCTCCAGGCTGAATAGCCACAGTTCTCTCAGCCTGTCCCTACAGGGGAGGTGCTTCAACCCTCTAATCATTTTTGTGGCCCTCCTCTGGACCTGTTCCAGCAGATTGATGTTCCTCTAATGCCGAGGGCCCTAGAACTGGATGCAGTACTCCCAAGTGGGGTCATGTTCTGAAGAAATATGGGCTTTTGTTTTTTTAAGCATACCATTTTTGTTTGACCAATGCTTCTTCCTCAAGGGTAAACAAAATTAGATTTTAAAGTGCTTTAATTAATCTTTTCAAAAACCTGTGTTTTTTCAATTTAATACTAAATAAAACTCCTATTTTTTCAATGACAGCATATACAATGTGGCTGAAATTATTACTTTAAATTCACACAATTAATTCAAATAAACCTTAAAAATCTGTTGGTAGACAAGTCATCTAGTTCTACTATTATGCAAAAAAACTGTGCCTACACAAGCACTGCAGTTAGTTCCAAACTCTTCCTGGATATCATTGTACTTGCCTACGTATTACAAATGCTGAGAAATTGAAATTGTAATCCAAAAAAAGTGTTTCATATTGCAGTCTTAATTTCTAATCAGATCAGTTCAAGGTTCATTGAGAGAGTCCCAAATACATTGGCAAGTGTAGAACTGAGATTTGACCAACACCCTTTCTTTAAAGTATTTTTTAAATTGTTTTTAAACTGTTTTGAGTTGACCTTACAAATGTAAGGTAGACAGATTTGTTTGAGTTCACGGAGTTTTAAATAAAATGTTAAAATTATATGTGAAACAGTAATACACAGACCCTGAGGTGATGCCGTGATGCATGATGGTTACTGGGTAACAAAGACACACCGGATAAGCTACTTTATGGTTATTAAATGCCTCGCATGGCATCAGTTTATCTACTGCTCTGATTTGTGGAATTCTTCATGTAAATGGGCATTTTCTGCTTTTAAAGATAGAGATTTTGCTTGTAGAATCAGGCCAGAGAAGCACTACAATGAATGTATGTAATGGGAATAATTCAGTATGGTGTACCAAGCTTATGTCTCCAGCTTGAAACCCTTCTCTCTACATGAGGCTTATGATGCAGTTAACAAATAAGATGGTTGTGAATGTTAACAGTCCTATTAGGAGTCATTTTCAGGCAAAGACATAAGTAACATGTTCAGGGAAGAACCAAGGAGAAGTGTGGTGCTGGACCATGTATTAACAAACAATGAAGGACTGGTGGTAGATGTTAAGGTTGGGGGGTCATTGTCGTGGTAGGCCTAAACAGGCCAAAGTGGGCTTGTATATGTTCTGGCTTGTCCAGGCGTGCTCCCCTACTCCCCCTGCTTCTGTGCTGGGG
>VWYK01025914.1:5474-19665 GCA_013399775.1 Semnornis frantzii | reverse complement strand
ACCTGGGTGTTGCTGTGAGTCTGGGAAAACAAGCACCAGCTCCCCTGGTCAGCAAGGAATGGAAATGTGCTCTGTGAAAATGCCAGTGAGAACCACAGGGACCTTCATGGGGCAGAGGAGGGAAAAGATGATGGTGTGATGGGGGTGTCCTCAGGCTGAATCTCTACCACCCAGCCCAGTGTGGTGATGTCTGAGAGGTGAACCCCAGTGAAGCCATCCAGGCCTTGTGAGCCACCCAACTCCTCTGGACTTGGGTTTGGGTGTGCTGCAAACAGTGAGAGCAGGGTCCTGACAGCCTGGGTGGTATTTTGTCATCCTAGGTGGGGTGAGCTGTGGGCATTGTTGGGGTGAGCTGAGTGCCTGGCAAAGCTTTTGCTGTTTGAACACTTGTTCAAACATTGTTTATGGAGGGTGCAGCAGCTGCCAGAGGTGGTAGTGAGTTGTGTCCTGTGTGCTCCTGTCCTCTGCTGACCACCTTGCCTGGGCTTGTTAGGCATGAGGCTTGATTTGCAGAGCCCTGCCCAGAAAGAATGTGAGGAGATGCTGAATTGTGGGATCTGTGGAGATGTTTTAGAGCTTTTTGCTTAACCCTTCATGGAACCTTGTTTGGCTCAGCTCTGGTTTTGCTCAAAACCATTTTGTGGTAGGCTACATGGGAGGCCAAAGTCAGCTTGGCTGTGCTGGGAATGTTCCTTGCTGAAACATAACTGGTTGAAAATTCCTCTTCCCCTTTCTCTCTCTCTCTCTCTCTCCTGCTCATTTTCCTCATTACCACTCCAGTCCCAATCTGTGGCATGTTTCATGTTGACTGTGAGTTCCCCCCCTGCCCATTTTTTCCTAGCAAATAATTTTCAGAAGCCCTCCTGCCTCCTTTCCCCCTTGGAGCCTTCTGAATGTCTTACACTGAGAAATATTATGCAGCAGTTTTGTTTTTCCTGGCAGCAGGTTCTGGTGACCTGCATGAATGAACAGAATGGTAATAAGGATTATGTCATTTATTTAAATGTCTGTTCCTTTCCTATGGAGAGGCAGAAAAGTAAATATTGAGGGTTCTTTTCCAGCAGTGCCCAGTGATGGGGTGTGTTGGTTACCTGCCTGAGGGCACCCAGCACAGCTTTGATTTTCCTCTGGGCAGATGTTTGTGGAGTCTTCCTCTCTGGAGATACTCAAACCCTGCCTGGATGTGTTCCTGTGTGATCTGCTTGGGTGATGCTGCTCTGGCAGTGGGGCTGGACCAGATGAGCTTTGGAGCTCCCTTCCAGCCCCTGACATGCTATGATTCTGTGATTTCCAGATGCTTGAGCCTGCTGAGACACAAAAGCAGAAGTCTCAAAGTGGCTTTTGCAAGTCACAACCTGCATCTTGGAGTTCTGTGCACTTAATCATTCAACTTTCAGATTGCTGTTTGCATTCAATTTCCAGGGTGCAGTTATTAGTTTGCCTTGGAAGCAGGTGTAGGAATGTGCAGCCTATGGCAGAGGGCTGGAAATAGATGATCCTTGAGGTCTCTTCCAACCTAAACCATCCTGTGATTCAGAGAAGAGTTTTGGTTGGGTGGGACCTTAAAGATGATCTAGTTCCAAGCCCTCTGGCATTGCCAGGTACACCTTCAACTAAACACTCTGGAGAGGAGAAGGCTCCCAGGTGACCTTCTTGTGGCCTTGCAGTGTCTTAAGGGGGCTACAGGAAAGCTGGGGAGGGACTTTTTAGGCTGTCAGGGAGGGATAGGAGTGGGGGGAATGGAACAAAGCTGGAAATTGGGAGATTCAGATTGGAGTTAGGAAGAAGTTGTTGAGCATGAGGGTGGTGAGAGCCTGGCAGGGGTTGCCCAGGGAGGTGTTGGAAGCCTCATCCCTGGAGGTGTTTCAGGCCAGGTTGGATGAGGCTGTGGGCAGCCTGATGTAGTGTGAGGTGTCCCTGGGCATGGCAGGAGGTTGGGACTGGCTGCTCCTTGTGGTCCCTTCCAACCCTGACTGATTCTGTGATTCTAATCCAAGTTGCTCAAGGCCTCATCCAACCTGGCCTTGAAGATACCTGTCTTGAATTTAGTGTGAGGCATCCAAGAGACATTACACTGGGACACTGACCTGAGGTTGGTGTTAGAGAGCTCAGCCATTGCTTTGTTGCTGAAAGCTTAGAGTCATCCTGCAGACTGGACATAAAATTGCTGAAGCAATAGAGAGAGGCTTGCCAGAAGGGGAAGCTGAAGTTTTCCTAGTGAGGAGTCTTCTGCAGGAGTTGATTTTGTGCTTTTCTTTCTGTTTTTCATGCAGATTCCCAGCTCCCACTGGGCTGTGGAGGGTTAGGGGTGTTTGTTTAGAGGCAACTGCAATGCCTAGACAACTTCAGGCTGTAATTTTAGAGTGGGTTGTGCATGAAAAACTGTCAGTTGGAAGCCTCTGAAATTGCTTTTTCTGTATGTTTTAACTGGTTCCAGAGCTGATTAAGTGTAAGTAATAGCAAATGGTATTAAAGCTGGTAACTTATTACACTAACATGAGCATCTGACTGGATGGTGTAATGTAGAGAACCCTCTGATTATGTCACAGCTTTGGGAGGCACTCCAGCAAAAAAATCATGCCAAAAAATGACACAATGCTAGTTAGGAATATCCAGCATTAACTCCATGCCAATAACTTTCCAAAACCTCCAACTCTTCTGACAATTAAAACCCTGGAGCCAGCAGGGCTGAGTACTTCACAGTCAGAATGGAGGGAGGTGTGAACTGCTCTCGTTTTTACCTTGTAATTACTTGCAAGAACCCTCTTAAAATAGTCAGCTGGGCTCAGATGGTCTCATTTCAAATTTACAGACTTGGCCAAACCCTTACACGGAGCTTTGTACAATGGGAGCAGGAAATGCTGAAGGAAGAAAGTGCAGAAAGTGGTTGGCAGCCTCTGGGTGCTGCAGGGGATGCTAGGGAGGAATTGTTGAGCTGGCCTCCATATTCTGTTGGACAAAGTTACCCTGTAAATGCTGGGGACACCCCAGTTGAGGGCTTTTTGCTCTCTCCTTCCTCCCTCCACCTCCCGTTTCAAAAGGGGCTGCAGGCAGGGCCTTTGCTCAGGGCTACAAAGTGCCTTAGACCTCAGGAGCCTCAAATGGTGGCAAAGCAAAACTCCACCAGGAATGCTGTGCCAGGGAGAGGAGTTGAGCTTAGCTGTTTGCTGGAGCACTATCCAGAGACTCTAATTATGATCAGATACTTGCTGTCCCAGGGCAACGTGCCAGCACTCAGCAATTGCTCCCAACCAAACTGCAGAGGGGCCAGGAGAAGGAAATGTCATTGTCCATTTTACAGATGAAAAACTGAGCTGAGGAGTGATGAAATTTCTTGCCCTGGGTCACACAGGAAGCTGGTGGCAGAGCCAAAAAAAGTAAAGCTGGTACTTGAATCCTAATCCAGGACCTTAATTAACAGAGTGTTCTTTGCCTCAGTACAGTTCAGCCCATCAGCTGGTTCTTTGCATGCAGCTGAAGTGCCTTTCTCTCCTTTTTGTGTTTTAACAGCAGGCAGAAGCTTGCATTTTTAGAGCAGGCTTGCTAGTGGACCAACTCCATTCTCATTAAACATAAAGTCAGGCAGTCTTAAGGGAGAATGAATGAAAGAGAGGTGGTTTGCACTTATTAGTTGCCTTGTGGTGAATCCAGGCTGGAAGAAGCAACGTGGGAATGCAGCCACTGAGACTTGGATATAATTAGATCACTCCTGGATTGCAATTATCACTGGAGCCCAGCTTCAGGTCTGTTTGAGCATGGAAGTAACTAATTGAATTTATACTTTAATGGCAAGAAAAAAGAAGAAAATAGGGAAAAAAAAAAGGTTAGTCTTGGAACAGTCTTAGTGCAGGTAGCCAGTCCTGTCCTATTTAATGTCATCATCCAGGGGGACCAAAGCTGAGTTGGTTTCAGATGAAGTTTGGCACATTACCTCAGTGCCTGGGCTTTATGAGCAGCTGTAATAGCATGATACAGCTCCCAAGAATGGACAGCACAGCCATGCTGTTTACTGTGAAAATGAACATAGCTTTTCACAGCTACATACATTTAAATCAGGTCCTTTTTGCAGCCAGTCCAGCTGTGCTTTGCCCACTTTTTGCCTGGTAGCTGTGCCTTTGGCTCTTGTTAATGAGGAGTCCTTGGAGTGGCCTTCCAGGATCTGAAGGGGGCTGCAGAAAGGCTGGGGAGGGACTATTGACAAGGGCTGGGAATGCCAGGACAAGGGGAATGGGTTCGAAGTGTGAGAGGGGAGATTGAAAGTGGATGTGAGGAAGAAGTTGTTTGGAGTGAGGGTGGTGAGACACTGGCACAGGTTGCCCAGGGAGGTTGTGGAGCACAGAAGCACAGAATGGGATCAAAGATGTAAGGGATACAAACAGGCTTAGGTTTCTTTGGCAGAGGTCTGTTGCTCTGTCTTCATAACAGAAATTGTAGGCACTTAAACACTGAGATTTATCACTGCTTGATATTCCCCTTCAGATTTGTGCTCTCAGCACTGTCTTCTTGTGCACCTTAAAGATGTGCTAACGAGTTTCAGGCCATTTCCTCTGGTCTTAGCACTTGGCAGGATGAGAGTCACCTGCAGCAGTGTCCAGTTTGGGGCTCCCCAGTTCAGGACAGACAGGAGTCTAACTGGAGAGAGTCCAGCAGAGAGTTCTGAGGATGATTTTTGGCTGCTCCCTCCCTGGAGGTGTTCAAGGCCAGGCTGGATGAGGCATTGAGTGACCTGTGCTAGTGGGAGGTGTCCCTGCCTATGGCAGGGGGTTGGAACTGGATGATCTTTGAGGCCACTTCCCATTCTATCATTCTATGATAAATACATCCAAAGGCCTCCAAAACCTCCCAGAGTTCAAGGTGAAAGTGCTTCTCTGAACATCTGTCAGTAAAACCACTCAGACAGGAGACTTCTGGGGCATGAGCTTTAAATTCATAGAACCATAGAATGGTTTGGGTTGGAAGGGACCTCCAAAGCTCATCCAGTCCAAGCCCTCTGAACTCAGCAGGGACATCCTCAACTAGAGCAGGTTGCCCACAGCCCTGTCCAGTCTCCCCTGGAGTATCTCCAGTGATGGAGCCACAAACACCACTCTGGGCAGCCTGTTGCAGTGTTCCAGCACCCTCCTGGCACAGAAATTGTTCCTAACATCCAGTCTCTAGTTTGCAGCCATTGCTCTCATCCTGTCCCTGCAGGCTCTTGCAAACAGTCTCTCTGCAGCCTTCTGGTAGCCCACTTCAAGTACTGGAAGGTCTCTATTAGGTCTCCCCAGAGCCTCCTCTTTTCCAGGCTGAGCACTCCCAGCTCCCTCAGCCTGTTCTCATAGCTGAGGTGCTCCAAGCCCCTGATCATAAATTGAGAACATTTTAAAATGCTTCCTGGAGCAGAAGTTATTCTCACACTTGTTTCCATATGAAAATTGGGAATACTAAGGGACAACTACATAGAACCACCTCTGGAGTTCTACTCATAGAATCATAGAATGGTTTAGGTTGGAAGGGAGCTCAAAGCTCAGCCAGTTCCAACCCCCTGCCATAGGCAGGGACACCTCCCACTAGTACAGGTCACTCAAGGCCTCATCCAACCTGGCCTTGAACACCTGCAGGGAGGTGGTGGAGCACAGAAGCACAGAATGGGATCAAAGATCTTCAATCACATTCTGTGCTCCACCACCTCCCTGGGCAACCTGTGCCAGTGTCTCACCACCCTCACTGCAAACAACTTCCTCCTAACATCCACTTTCAATCTCCCCTCTCACACTTCAAACCCATTCCCCTTGTCCTGCCATTCCCAGCCCTTGTCAATAGTCCCTCCCCAGCCTTCCTGCAGCCCCCTTCACATCCTGCAAGGCCACTCCAAGCTCTCCTGGAAGCCTTCTCCTCTGCAGGCTGCAGAGCCCCAAGTCTCTCAGCCTGTCCTCACAGCAGAGCTGCTGCAGCCCTCTCACCATCTTCATTTCATTCTTGCTTTTTTACACACTTCATTAAAAGAAATCTGGTGAAAATGGAACCAACTTTTTGCTGTTGGTGCTTCCCTGTTTGTGTTTCCCCTAGGTTAGGGCAGGAGAGAAGACTTTGTTTTGAGTCGCTTTTATTTTTGGATCCCGATGTGCTCTCAGTCTCCAGCTGCCAACATGGCACAGGCAGATAATTTCTGTTGTGTTTTTAAAGACATATTTCCATTCCCCAATTCATAACAACGTTGTTCTGTGGGTTTTTTTTTTTCTTTTGTTGAGGTTTGTTTTGTCAAAACAGAGCTCAGAATGGGTTTGCCTCCTCTGCTGTACCTTCTTCCCATTTCCAGAGACTTTAGGATTCAGGTTACATACGAAAAAAAGGAACTGACACCAGCTCTGAGTACATGCCTTGGACGTTGCATCACTGGTGTCTGGCAGGAGTTAAGTGTAGGTGTTACCACCAAGCCTAGACTTGCACTTCTGGCAGATGTGCTTCGAGTTGTTGACTGAACATGGGCAAGCTTTGGCTTGGTGTCTTCACCCAAGCGCTCGCGGCAAGGGACGTGATGAGGCAGGGGCTGGAAGTTGTTCTGTGGGTAAGCTGCTGAAGGAATCCAAGCTGATGCTTGCCCTCAGGTATTTAGTTAGCCTGAGAGGGAAGAAGATGTTATTTAGGGTACTGATAAACCCCAAGTGTGGACTTTACACCTGGCACTGGGCTTTTGGCAAGGTGCACGCCTCGAAAGCGTGACACAGGTTGTTTGGTGCTGGAGGGTGTGCAGCTCCCTGCAAACAAAGACTGCAGTGTGATGGTTCAGCTCAGGCAAAATGCAAGATGATGCTTCCTCCCTGCCCTCCCCCTCCTTCTTAAGGTAAAAAATCCTCCCACCTGCCTGCTTCATAGTGATAAAGCAGCAGAGCAGCCTGGCGAGATTCCAGTTCCCGGACAAGCGCCGGTGTGGTTACTTCATCCACTGGGTGAACTTGTCAGCTTTGGAATGCTTCCTGCAGAGTCTGCTAGGGGAGGACTGCTCTCCCTGCCCCACTTTCTGGCTTATTACAGCCCCAAGGCAGATATTTCTCTGTCTTTTGATGAGTGAGGAACAGGATATTGTCTCAGCTCTGTTATTATCATTTTTAATCGTGCCCTCTAATTGCTGCAGCATCCAACCTGTGGAAATGCAAGCAGGAATTTGCAGGAGCTGTCTGAAGATGCTCAGGAGGCTCTTGCCCTGTTAGAGGTGCAATTGGCAGGTGTTGAAAGCCAGGTCTGGGCCTAATTAGAATCATAGAATCATAGAATGGTAAGGTTGGAAGGGACCTCAAAGATCATCCAGTTCCAATCCCCTGCCATAGGCAGGGCCACCTCCCACTAGCACAGGTCACTCAAGGCCTCATCCAACCTGGTCCTGAACACCTCCAGAGAGGTTGTGGAGCACAGAAGCACAGAATGTGATCAAAGATCTTCAATCACACTCTGTGCTCCACAACCTCCCTGGGCAACCTGTGCCAGTGTCTCACCACCCTCCCTGCAAACAACTTCCTCCTAACATCCACATCCGATCTCCCCTCTGCCACTTCAAACCCATTCCCCTTGTCCTGCCATTCCCAGCCCTTGTCAATAGTCCCTCCCCAGCCTTCCTGCAGCCCCCTTCAGATCCTGCAAGGCCACTCCAAGCTCTCCTGGAAGCCTTCTCCTCTGCAGGCTGCAGAGCCCCAACTCTCTCAGCCTGTCCTCACAGCAGAGCTGCTGCAGCCCTCTCACCATCTTGCTGGCCTCCTCTGCACTGGCTCCAACACTTCCATGGCCTTCCTGTGCTGGGGGCTCCACAACTGCACCCAGAACTGCAGCTGGGCTCTGAGGAGAGCAGAGTAAAGGGGCAGAATCCACTCCCTTGCCCTGCTGCCCACACTGCTCTTGCTGCAGCCCAGCACACAGTTGCTGTCTGGGCTGCACTCACACTGCAGGCTCACTGCATGGGTGTAGGAGAAGTGTCAAGAACTGCAGGAAGGAACAGCAAACCTGACTTGTTTGGAACAGAAAGTTCATGTCCAAATGTGCTGCTGCATGTCACAAAATCTGGATTTTACCTGAATCACAGAATTAAGCAGGCTGGAAAAGACCTCTGACATCATTGAGCCCAACCTGTCACCTAACACCTTCTAATTAACTAACCCATGGCACTGAGTGCCTCATGCAGCCTCTTAAACACCTCCAACCATGGGCACTCCACCACCTCCCTGGGCAGCCCATTCCAATGCCAATCACTCTTGCTGGGAAGAACTTCTTCCTAACACCCAGCCTGACCCTGCCCTGGCACAGCTTGAGGCTGTGTCCCCTCCTTCTGTCCCTGGGTGCCTGGCAGCAGAGCCCAAGCCCAGCTGGCTCCAACCTCCCTTCAGGTAGCTGCAGAGAGCAGTGAGCTCTGCCCTGAGCCTCCTCTTGTGCAGGCTGCACACCCCCAGCTCCCTCAGCCTCTCCTCACAGGGCTGTGCTCCAGGCCCCTCCCCAGCCTTTCATGCCCTGGTAGAAATGGAATGACCAAAGTGTGTTGCCAGGGTCACACCAAGAGCAGTCACCTCCAGCATCTGTTCCCACATTTATGACAGATCAGGGATTCTGTATTGCAAAGGTGAGTGTGATCCTGATGTAGGAATATCTCCCCTCCTGACCTGGCACCGTGGCACACTTGACCAGCAGGTAGGGCAAGCCCAAAGGCTGGGTAAGGTCCTGGGCAGGCATGCCGTGAGGTCGAGCCAGAGTGGCACAGCACAGAGCACTGAGGTTGGGTACTGAAGCTTCTCTCCAGCCCTGAGAGTCTGTGCACTGGGCATGGTCAATCAGGCAGCCACAGCCCTGCTGAGAATGTCACACCTGCAGTGCTCAATGGAGCAAGTGTGCTGTGTGAGGGGAGGGGGAGAGTGCAGAAACAGAAGAGGGCTTTTAAGGGTTTACCTAACCTTTTCCATTTTACTTTTAAAGGCTGAGCTGTTTGCAGGAAAGGAAATGCAGAGGATGAAAAAACAACAGTCAGGTCCCCATAACAGCTCCCACTCTGTGCTTTATGGCACTGCTGGCTACACTGGGGGGGTTAAACTGACTGCAGCTGGGAGGGGACATCACCCCTGTGGGGGACATGCCCTTTGCCAGGCATGCAGTAGACCTTTGGCAGAACCTACTGGAGGGCCTGCTGCAAGGATGCTGGAGCCCAGCATTGTCTCTGGCTCTTCTGAGGCAGCTGAGTGCTGGGAGCTGTGCAGAGCACAAAGGAGGGTGTCTCTGGGTGTAAAAGTTGATGCAGTCTGTGGGAACAGCCAGGACAATAACATTCCCCACTTGCCTGGGAGAAGTCACAAGTTGGGTTGGTTTATTGGGTTTTGTTGTTTCATATTCTCTTGTATCCCTTTTCTCTTAGGGTAGACTGAAAAGAATTTGAATGGGATCTTGGCTCCTCATTGTGCTGCTTCCCATGGCTTTTTGCACACTAAAATAAAGCCTCTCCCCCCCTCCCCTTTGTTCAGACATGTATGAAGCTCTTGCTTATGCATGCAGTGTGTGAGGGAGCCTGCAAGTGGGCTCTGTGCTGGTGCTGTGCAAGTCTTGCTGCTGCGGCTTTGCCTGCTCCACAGGGGCAGTGAGACCCACACTGTGCCAGCCTGGCAATGGGGCAAGCTTTAGGGACAGGCTGCTCTTAAGAACTCTGCTGATGGCTCCATGTTTTCAAAGGAGAGCCTTCATCTTGCCTGCCTTAGCTTGCTGAACGTTCCTGCCTCTCTTAACCCTCTGCTAGAGGTAGCTTTCAACTGCTTCTGCCTCTGCTTATTCTTCTTTTTCCTCGTGTTCCCACTCATGTCACTGGGGTTTGGATCAAGCCAAATAAGTCAGTTTTGTTTGCTTTCTTCTCCTGGCTTGCTGCCACGTGAGAAGGAGGTGTGCAGATGAACTTAGGCTGTCAGAGTGTTCTGTGAAGGTGCATTTTAGCTGAAATGCCCACAGGAGAGCAAGCTGCAGCCGAGCTGTAGAGCTATCCAAAGCAGCAGATGGGATAACATCAGCAGGAGCTTTGCCTGCTGCAGAAGCTGTGCCATGATTTCAAATCAGAGGTGAAGGTGGTGAAGCCAAGGACAAAGAGTTTGAATGCACCTGGTTAGCTTCTAGAAGGACTTTTTTAAGGGCACTGCTTTTTACTCGACTGCCCTTGGCAAATAGGAGGGCTTGGGTGGCACAAGGGAGCTGGGTGGAGTGGCAGAGGCTTTGTTGTGAGTAGCAGGTGGGTCTCTTTCTGCTGCCTGTGGCAGAATTTTCATCTTTAGAACTAAGGTTCCTTAATGGTGTTCAGAGGTTTTAATCTTGAGGGAAGCATTCAGTGGCAGCAGGGAATATGTGGAGTCTGGTTCCCTGCTGTCTCACTTCCTGCTGGCTGCTGATCCTTGTCCACAAACCAAAGCAGAGATGGACATTTGGGGCCAGTAGTTAGCAGTGCTGAGGTGTGTGAGACAGCAGTAGGAAAAAATGCCTCAATTTTATTCAAAAGGCTTCTAACCAGCCTGCAGCCTGCCCTGGGTGAGGCTATTTTAGCAGGGGAGTTGGACCAGATGTTCACAGAATCAGTCAGGTTGGAAAAGACCTCTGAGATCACTGAGTCTAACCTATCACCTAACCCTTCAAATTCACTAACCCATGGCACTGAGTGCCTCATGCAGCCTCCTCTTAAACACCTCCAGGGATGGGTACTTCACCACCTCCCTGGGCAGCCCATTCCAATGCCAATCACTCTTGCTGGGAAGAACTTCTGCCTAACATCCAGCCTGAACCTGCCCTGGCACAGCTTCAGGTTGTGTCCTCTTGTTCTGTCCCTGGGTGCCTGGCAGCAGAGCCCAAGCCCAGCTGGCTCCAACCTCCCTTCAGGGAACTGCAGAGAGCAATGAGCTCTGCCCTCAGCCTCCTCTNCTCTCTGGAATGGAGGGGCCCACAACTGGACACAGCACTCAAGCTGTGGCCTGAGCAGTGCTGAGCACAGGGGCACAAGAACCTCCCTGCTCCTGCTGCCCACACTGCTCCTGAGCCAGCCCAGGATGCCATTGGCTCTGCTGCCCACCTGGGCACACTGCTGCCTCATCTTCAGCTGCTGTCAACCAGTCCCCCCCAGGTCCCTCTCTGCCTGGCTACTCTCCAGCCACTTTGTCCCCAAGGGAACAGAGGTTTTTTCCAACTTCCACCACTCTGTGCTTCTGCAGACCTGAGGGTAGAGGGCGGTTAGAAGGTGGCTGTGCCATCCCTGTGCTTAACCAGGCCTTGTTGACTCTGTGAGGAACCAGGAGCTCCAGCTGCAGCTCTACCCCTTTGAGCTCTTGGCTACTGAATTGACTTCTTCAAGTAGCTTTATGCTAGGAAGTAGCTTTGTGCCAGTAGGAAGTGCTGCATGTGGAGGCTGCTGCTGTACAGAGCATTGCATAGTGTGGAGGTTTGTTGGCTAATGCCTACTGCCAGGAGATGCCCAGAGGCCTAAGGCATGATTTCACCAGCACTGGGAGCCATAAGCATTCTGGTCTGCCTGAGAGGCTCCTGCTGTTCATCAGGTGTTCTGGCCAACCATGGTCTTCATCTCTTCGTGTTTAACAACAGCCATCCCTTATTAGTCTTAAAACAGCTGAGTTGGCAGAGCCTGGGAGGACATTCTGTGCTTCTGTGCTCCACAAGCTCCCTGGAGGTGTTCAAGGCCAGGTTGGAGGAGGCCTTGAGTGACCTGTGCTAGTGGGCGGTGTCCCTGCCTGTGCTAGGGGGTTGGATGATCTTTGAGGTCCCTTCCAACCTTCCCATTCTATGATTCTATGAACATGCATCCATCTCAAAAGCATCTGCCCAGGGAATCCTCAGATGTGGTGCACTGCTGGGTAGGAGAGGACACAGAGAGTGAATCTGAGTGCAGATCCATTCTGTAAGCAGTGCTGCTCCCAAACCTTGGTGGTTTTCTGGGGCTTGGCCTGTTAGGTACATCTCAGTGGCAATGGTGGGGCAGTGATGGGTGCTGGGTGAGGATGAAACACAGAACTGTTTCAGTGCTAATGTGTGAGGCTCCCAGGTGACCTTCTTATGGCCTTGCAGGATCTGAAGGGGGCTACAAGAAAGCTGGGGAGGGACTTTTGAGGCTGTCAGGGAGTGATAGGACATTGGGGAATGGAACCAAGCTGGAAATGGGGAGATTGAGACTGGAGGTTAGGAAGAAGTTGTTGAGCATGAGGGTGGTGAGAGCCTGGCAGGGGTTGCCCAGGGAGGTGGTGGAAGCCTCATCCCTGGAGGTGTTTCAGGCCAGGCTGGCTGAGGCTGTGGGCAGCCTGATGTAGTGTGAGGTGTCCCTGGGCATGGCAGGGGGTTGGGACTGGCTGCTCCTTGTGGTCTCTTCCAGCCCCAACTGGTTCTATGATCTTAATCTCCATCTTTCATTCCATTTCAGTTCTACTTCTTCCCCAAGTCTAACTTCATAATGCCTTTTTCTAAAAGCATGCTTTGAAAAAAAACCCCAAACCCCAAAAAACCAAAAACCAAATAAAAAAAAAGATGGAGGCAAAGGAAAGAAGTAAAAGCAAAGTTCTGACATTGTTGGAACTGGCTGCTCCTTGTGGTGCCTTCCAGCCATGACTGATTCTATGACTCTATGAAAAGGCTGAGGCTGGTTGTTTGTTTGGGTTTTTTTTCAAGGCTGAAGAATCAATCTTGCAAGCTTGGGATGCCAAGGCAAGAGGCTGTGATTGCAGTCTGGCCTTCAGTGCTGTAGGATCCCATGCTTTGCAGGATAATTGGCATTTTCCACAGCAGCAGATGTTACACCAGGAAGGTGGTTGGGAGTGGGCAATGTTTTCACTCAACAGGGACCAGACTGTTGCTGAAGGCTTCCCAAGCTTGGAGTCAGGCAAAAGAAGCAGCTGGGGCTGAGGGTGCTGTGCTGACCAGCAGACACAGCAGGTCTTTATTTCCAGGCAAGCAGGGAAGCAGCTGGAGCTTCTTCATTTTGGTGTTCTGTGATGACTGAGTGCACAGAGCACTCGGAGGCGATGGATGCAGAGCAGATGCACTGAGAGGCATCCTTCCACAGAGCTCTGTAGCTTCACAGTGGCAACCATCCAGGTGACTGCAGCAGTCAGTGACACTTCCAAATGGGCATTAAAGGCTGTGATAAATGTGTCTGGGTAAAAATTTGTTGAAAATTGGGTAACTTTTTTGCTCCCCTCTCTCCTCCCTCCTCTCCTTCACTGAGGATCTCTCTGTTGTCCCCAGAACTCGTTTTTTTGTTTTTTTTTTTTATTGCTATTCAGCTTTTATTTCCCTAGCCCTGCACTTGATTCACACATTTGCAAGGAGAGGAAACAAGCACATTCAAAGGGAGAAAATAAGAGTAGTTTTCATTTTTCTTGAAGTGAATCAGATGCCTTATCCAAAGCCCATTCAATTCCATGTGAGTTTTTCCTCTGGCTTCAATGGGCTTTGGTTCTGGCTTTTAGCTCCCATGAAAGGTCTTGAACTGTCTGTGCTAGGGTGACAAGGAGGCTTGGAGAGACAATTCTCAGAGCTCTTCCCAGCCCCTGGCACAGCCAGGTTGCTAAGGAGACTTGGCCTGGGGATGGCCCCCAGAGCTCAGCCCTTCCGGGGTTATTGTCTGCCCTCCCTGCCGAGGCACTCCTGCGGTGTGCTGCCAGCCACACTACCCTCTGCTGAGGCCTCTGGCACCAGCAGTCCCTGCCCTGCATCTTTCCCCTGCCAGCCTGCTGCCCAGGCAGCCTCTCTGCCCACAGCGGTGCTGCTGCTCCCATGGTGGGCTTGGGACTTCAGCCTCTGCCAGCTGCCAGGCTTGGCCCTGATGTGGTGAATGGCTGAGAGCAGCCCTGAGGGGTCTGGTCTGAGTGTATGCAGCCAGACAGCCAACCAAGTCCTGGACTGCAGCAAGAGCAGTGTGGGCAGCAGGGCAAGGGAGGGGATTGTGCCCCTTGGCTCTGCTCTCCTCAGACCCCAGCTGCAGTCCTGGGTGCAGTTGTGGAGCCCCCAGCACAGGAAGGCCATGGAAGTGTTGGAGGCAGTGCAGAGGAGGCCAGCAAGATGGTGAGAGGGCTGCAGCAGCTCTGCTGTGAGGACAGGCTGAGAGAGTTGGGGCTCTGCAGCCTGCAGAGGAGAAGGCTTCCAGGAGAGCTTGGAGTGGCCTTGCAGGATCTGAAGGGGGCTGCAGGAAGGCTGGGGAGGGACTATT
>VWYK01025910.1:5211-17333 GCA_013399775.1 Semnornis frantzii | reverse complement strand
CTTGTCACAATAAATTTGGGCAGGGTTCCTGTTTCCTGAATTGACTGAAGCTTTTCATTCTTTAAATTTCTAATGTGTTATGTCACATCTTATTGTACTTCATGGTGTCACATTGCATTATTTTGCATCGTCTCTAAAGCTGATGAAACACAACACAACAGCAAATGACAGAAAGGAATAAGCTCTTTGGTTACGCAGACTGTGTTGTAATTCAATATTTGTCAGATGTAGTAGTTGTTGCAAATAATCTCAAACTTGTAGCAGTTGTAACTCCTCAACCAGCTAGTAGGAAACCTGTTTAGTTTACTGGTTTATCACAAGGGAAGGAGCCTCTCCTGGGAAACACAGGGTTGTTGTTATTTACTCATTACCAGAGTAAGCTGCTGCTGCTTCTCAACCTCTGCATTGCTAGTTTATAATGATTAGAATGAAGTTTGAGACATACTATGGGAGAGGATTTCTCAGAATGCAACAATGACGGGATCCATTTGAGACAGCATTAAAAGCACAATATTACTGCTTTGATCTTACACCACAAATATAGTAGATATCCTTATATTATCTCTATTCATTACGGTCAAGTTATGCCACTCAGCAGAGAGAGAACTGAGGGCTTCCATCACTCTGATTATTCTTGTTGATAGCATCATAATAAAACAGAGGAATTACAACTATTGTGCTGTGGTTAAGAATAGAGCATTTTTATATTCAGAGAAATAAACCAACCTATTGTTATAAAAATGTTAGAATCTCTAGTTCTCACTGGAAAAAAAAACAACTTACCAATACTGCAAGTACAATTCTTGTCTGAGAAGGAACTGCATGAATATAAAAAAATAATAGCAATGGTGTAGGTCATCATGAAAATTGTTTAGTCTATGTACTGAGAAAACTTTATATTTGTAAAGTACACAAGGAAGTGTTGAAAACGTGAACAATTACGACAAACTGAAACAAAACCCCAAAAATCAGAAACCGTCTTTCAGTGAAGTTGTTCTTCCTTTGGAATGCCTTTTAAAAGCAGGTTTCACTCAGTGTTTATTTTCTGAACAACTTTATTCTCATTTTAGAGGTTTTGGGGTTTTTTTCGCAATACAATGAATCTGTTGTAAAGAAACAACAGTTTTAATTCTGTTTCACTCCACTGTTCTGGTTATTGCAAGACATAGAATCATAGAATTAGTCAGGGTTGGAAGGGACCACAAGGATCATCTAGTTCCAAACCCCCTACCATGGGCAGGGACACCTCACACTACATCAGGCTGTCCAGAGCCTCATCCAGCCTGACCTTAAACACCTCCAGAGATGAGGCTTCCACCACTTCCCTGGACAACCCATTCCAGATTCTCACCACCCTCATGCTGAAGAACTTTTTCCTAACATCCAGTCTGAATCTACCCATTTCTAGCTTTGTTCCATTCCCCTAGTCCAATTGCTACCTGACATCCTACAGATTCCTTTCTCAGTCTTCTTGTACCCTCCCTTAAGATACTGAAAGGTTGTTGCTGCTGTTTGCCTCTCAGGAAAGAAGAGAACAGATAAACTAAAGATATATAATATTTGTATTATATCAAGGTGGTTATGTTACAAAATGTGTCTACAAGTACTGTCAAGCAAATATAATAAAGCAAGAAAGGGACTGTGAAGCAAGACTGCCTGAAAAACATGGCATAGGGCTGACCAGAAGTCACCAAGTTCAAGGCTGTGTCAGCACATGAATCACATCACATCAACCTGGGTAACAAATCTGTCAAGCTCTGTGTTTACTCCCACACTCCTATACTTATGGCACTGCCTAGAAAGATTTTCTTCATTTCTTGTGCAGATGTTTGCAGCTGGTTTATGTCCATTTGTTCTCAAGTCACAATTATTGTGTGAATTCAAGAGCTTTTGTTTCTCCCTGGTGTTTGCCTCACTGTGCATTTACACACAGCAATCGCTTCCCCTCTCTGTTTTGCCAGGTACAATCTCTCTTCAAACAGGCCATCCTTTCCTCTAGTCACCATACTGCCCACCCTTTGCACCTTTCCCAAAAATTAATACATTTGCACCCCAACAATAAGGATTCAGACTTTCGGGTGATGTCTAACAAGGATTTTGGTCCATGGCATGAATATTCTCCTTGATTCATGAGAAATATTTTCCTTGATTATCTCTAAATTCCTTTTTCCTTTTCTGTGTCTAAGTGCACTGATAGTTCTTAGCAATTCTGTGACTGCCTGTTACAATTAGATATTTTTTCTTTACCATTTCTCACTGATGAACCTACAGTTCATAGTAGATACTTTTCATTAGTCCCTACATGCATGACCTTGCAGCCCATGACCTTCAATTCTGTCCCATTTCTGTTACCCCAATCTTCAAGGTCATTTAATTCTTCCTGTATAATATTCCAATTCTCCTCTGCATTCATGACATCTCCCAGTTTTGTATCATCAGTAAATTAATTAGTACACTCCTACGTTTTCTGCCTAGGCCATTAAGGAAAATATTAAATAAAATTAATCCCCAGACCAATCCTAAAGGAACTCCACTAGTAACTTTCCTCCAGGGAAAGAAATAAATCCTTTCAACGTAAGTCTGTCTCATCTCCTCTTCAGTTATTTCTTTACTTATCCTGCAGTCCTGATACTTGTCCTTATCTTTTCCAATTTAACTAATAATTCCCCATGCAGTAATGTATCAAACACTTTACTGAAGAGCAGAAAGGTTGAATTTCCTGCATTTGCTGTATCTAATTTAGCCTAGCAGAGTCTCTTCTGCTGTCCTTCCTATACCAAACCATTCAGTTTTACCTGCTATAACTAATCCATAGTTCACTGTAAATTTTCTGCATGTTGCTACCATACTTTGTCTTTAACTTTTTTTCTCCTAGCTTTTGCAGAGATTGAAAACCGAGAAGCCAGCGAAGTCCAAGTACCAAAAATGGCTAAGGGATTGTCAAGTGGAAATGATGCTGCAGAGCTAGTGACACTTACAATGGCAACTCATCCAGCATGCACTTGAAGTTCTCCTTAAGGAGTGAGATCCAGCTTCACAGCTGTGGGAATCCAAGTTATGCCTTTGATTCATCTTCCTCTTGCTCAGGAAACTTATTTTATATCCATATCCATCAGTATTTTAAAAAGTATACATATGTGTGTGTGTATTCTATGCATATATGTGTGCACGCATATGTGCAGAATTGTCTGTAAATTTAAAACACATCCACTGCCATTTATTAGTAAAGAGACCAGTAGATATTAGAGTAGAAATGAATTATAATTGCCTTAGGGAATGGTCATATCAAATATTAGGAGCCTACCTTGTACTTTTACTTCTTTGTTTATGGATCACATTAATATGACCATTACACTACCTTGAGTTTTAACAATTTCTAAGTCACATACTGATCACGTGTACTCTATGGCTAAACCAGAGCAGCATCTCTAAAGCTTGACAGTTGATTTCACTTGTCCTAGAAAATAGTGATGCCTTTGCCTGGACAGGCAAACCTCAGCACAATCAGAGACCTCTAGCAAGCATATCAGAGAAAGATGACTTCTCATAAAGCCTTCCTAGTGGCATGTAGTTTGACACAAAACCTGAGGGTTCACTCAGTGATCCAGATTGCAGAAGTGCTTCTTCCAGTGCATTCTGAAATTTAGTAGAATTGGGCATAACTCGCCCGACATGATTTATATGAGCATGAGTGAGATTTAGGTGCCACTGTTTGGACAGAAAAGGCAGTGGAGGACCTAGAAGCGTGGAAAGCATAACAATTCTGGGCCCCTCAGTTCAAGAGAGATGTTGAGGTACTGGAACATGTCCAGAGAAGGGTGACGAAGCTGCTGAGAAGCCTAGAGCACAGCCCTGTGAGGAGAGGTTGAGGGAGCTGGGGGTGTGCAGCCTGGAGAGGAGGAGGCTCAGGGCAGACCTCACTGCTGGTTGCAACTACCTGAAGGGAGGTTGTAGCCAGGTGGGGTAGGTTTCTCCTCCCAGACAACTAGCAACAGAATGAGGGGACACAGTCTCAAGTTGTGCCAGGGGAGGTCTAGGCTGGATATCAGGAGGAAGTTCTTCACAGAGAGAGTGATTGGCATTGGAATGGGCTGCCCAGGGAGGTGGTGGAGTCACTGTCCCTGGAGGTGTTCAGGAAAAGCCTGGATGGGGCACTTAGTGCCATGGTCTAGTTGATTAGCTAGGGCTGGGTGATAGGTTGGACTGGATGATCTTGGAGGTCTCTTCCAACCTGCTTGATTCAGTGATCCTGTGAATTCTGAACACTGCTCAGGTGTTTTTGCACAGAGGTTTCAAGTGTAGGTCAGAAACAGGAGTCATGGAATCAGATGCTAGTAGCTCTGGCCATTAAAGTTAATGAAGATTTTGATCTTTTTGATTGTTCTTCCTGTGTTTCTCCCCATAGTGGTTCTATCCCTACTCTCTTAACTCACTCCTGCATGTCTGAATTCATCATGTGCATCTATCATTCCCCAGAATTTCTCATACTGCTGCTGTCCTGAACAATGGTGTTAAGCTTCTGCAACAGAAAAAACCTGCTGTTTTGTTCCTCAAAAACTGTTCTCTTCCATCAGAATCTTGAACTCAGTGATGATTTCAGGCTGTTTCTGCAGTGAGAACTGTCAGTATAAGGTGCATTACTTATGTTCTATGATTCAAAGTTAATATAGCCAAATATGAGGCAATGAATTGTTTGGGGGGGAGCATCCTGAATGGTTCTTTTATTTCTCGTAGTGTATTCTGACTGTTAAAAAGTCATTCTGAGCTTTCAGTAGTATATATGTAGAAGAGACCCTGCACATTTACTCAATATTCTTAATCTCATAATAAAAGCGCAGAATCTGTCATGTTGGCTGGATCAGATATTCAAAAACCATTTCTTGACTCCACATTGGTGATCGGCTAGAGAAAAGCAGAGTCACAGTGGCTGAGTAACACAATTTTCCCCTCAGTTTCTTATCCTGCACTCTAGATATTACTGACTCACAACCTAAGCTCAGTGCTGCCTCTGACTCACCTTGTTTAAGAACCACTGACGAACTCAAACCATGTGACTCTGCCTTATGCTTAAGTTCATCGCTGCATTTAACCTCCCTAGTTTTCTGTAGAAGTCCTCAAATGGCAGTATTTTCTCCATTTGAAACTCAAAAAGCTCGTCTGCTGTGAGTGTCTTGCATCTCACACTGTGAAAAGTAGTGACTGATGATTCCCTGTTCACATTCTGATATAATTTATGGTTGGGTATTTTTTGGTTGTTTTTTTTTTTTTTTTTCAGATTTCTGTCATATCTTTCTTCTAACCTGGTTTTTGCAAGATGGAGAGTCCCAATATACTGAAACTCATGTCAAAGCTGTTAAATTTTCTCAGTTTCCTTTGTAATCCTTTCCCACTTCTCTTATATTCTATTGGAGAAGCAAAGATCAATGATTCTAGAATTATAATCTCATCCTGCATCACTGAACCTGGAAGAGTCTTCTGGTAGCCCTAGCGCTAAATACTCATTCCAAGGTTTAATTTTTCTTTCCTCCTGTGACCTAACATTACTTAAGTATTCCATTTTATTTGCAACATTAAGCTCCAGGAATTCCTTTCAGGACTTTAAGCAGACTTTGCTGCACCCTTTGTATTGATTCTGAAGACATTAAATCATATTTAATGTATATACTCACATGGAGGTCAGAACTCTCCAAACAGACCTTTCCTATTTACAAACTCCTACCAGTATACATATATTGTTGGTATTAAATTTGATTCAAGAAAAAGTAACTCAGAAGAGATCAGTGGATAATAAAGGAACTCTTTTTTAAAAATAAAGAAGCCTTCTCAATCTTTGCTGGTGACATGGACAGCGGCATTGAGTGCAGCCTCAGCAAGTCTGCTGATGACAACAAGCTGTGTGGTGCAGCTGACACTGGAGGGAAGGGATCCATCTAGAGGGACCTTGACAGGCTGCAGAGGTGAGTCCAATCCAACCTCTTGAAGTTCAACAAGAACAAGTGCAAGGTTCTGCATCTGGGTCGAAGTAATCCCAAGCACCAATATAGGTTGGGCAGTGACTGGCTTGAGAGCCGAGAGGAAAGAGACTTGGGGGTGTTGGTGGATGAGAAGCTCAATATGAGCCATCAGTGTGCTCTTGCAGCCCAGAAAGACAACCAGATTCTGAGCTGCATCAAGAGAAGTGTGGGCAGCAGGCTGAGGGAAGTAATCCTCCCCCTCTACTGTGCACTGGTGAGACTCCACCTGGAGTACTGCATCCAGTTCTGAAGCCTTTATTACAAGAGAGATATGGATGTGCTGGAACATGTCCAGAGAAGGGCCATGAGGATTATCAGAGGGTTGGAGCACCTCTGCTATGAGAAGAGACTGAGGCAGTTGGGGCTGTTCAGTCTGGAGACGAGAAAGCTCTGAGGTGACTTTATTGTGGCCTTTCAGTATCTTAAGGGGGCCTACAAGAAAGCTGGAGAGGGACTCTTTAGGATGTCGGGTAGTGATAGGACTAGAGGAAATAGAGTAAAACTAGAAATGGGTAGATTCAGACTGGATGTTAGGAAAAAGTTCTTCAGCATGAGGGTGGTGAGACCCTGGAATGGGTTGTCCAGGGAGGTGGTGGAAGCCCCATCCCTGGAGGTGTTTAAGGCCAGGCTGGATGAGGTTCTGGACAGCCTGATGTAGTGTGAGGTGTCCCTGCCCATGGTAGGGGGTTTGGAACTAGATGATCCTTGTGGTCCCTTCCAACCCTGACTGATTCTATGTCTTGCAATAACCAGAACAGTGGAGTGAAACAGAATTATAACTGTTGTTTCTTTACAAGACTAATTCTATGATTTTATGATTTCATAAGAGAGAAACACATTCAAAATTTGAGTAGGTCTCAAACATTACAATCTTTCATCTCACTTCCTGTAACAGATCTCCTCCTATTTGTGTAGAACTATCATTTTTGTATATATTCAGCTCCAGTCATCCACTGCCTGTACCACAAATTATGATCAAATCCACAACTGTACATATTTCTGCTCTTCAGAAGAATGCAAAATATCTATTAATGATATACCAACTATGTGTATGCAACTGCAGTCACAGAGTTAAAAAGGAGTTTTGTGATAGACATACCATTTACTGAACTGAATGGATATTTAAATCCTAGTTGTCTGAAGAAGGGGGAATTGAATGTCTAGTGTCTGTCATATTTTGCTGAAAGGAACAATACTGTGCACTTACAGAAGGAGAAAGAAAATTACTTGGACAGGTAACATGAATTCCAGACATGTTAGTGATTGCTTTGCCTTGCCATTTCTGGGGTGTCAAGTTTTCAGATCAGCAATACTCATCTTTAATTAATATCAATATCCTGAATCCAAATTTTTCTGTAATTGCTTTATGTGTTTCTTCCCCCCTATATGTTCCTACCCTAAGTCATTATGTAGGTTTGAGAAGCCTAAACCATTTATATAGTTCAGCAAAGACCTTAAGCTGTGTTTTTCAAGTATTATTAACAACAAGTTCCAGTTCCATACTGATTTTCCCACTGCGCATACAAAAATGCCACAAGCATTTTTGGTGGATATGAACAAATTTGACAGTACAAAACCAATCCTACATTTGGCAGATAATTAGACCATCTGAAATAATTTAGAAAAGGTGGTTTCTTTTGTGATCTGTGAGTAATTCACTTTCATGGACATATCCCTTCTTAGAACTGGCTAGGGTAATTTACACATTACAAGGCTTCTAGAAATAGTTGGCCACTTACCCAGCGCTAATAAATTGAAAATCAGTGTGCATGATTTAACAGAAAAAGGAAGATGTGAACGTAATGCAGGTAATTGCTGAACTTGGTTCTGCTTCTGACAGCTAAAGAATACATGAATAAAGCTATCTGGAGGATACAAGTTATTTTGCATCACCTTTCAAAACGTTGATTTTTCTCCTAACTATTTGAAAACAATCATACGACTATTTCTGAGAATATGCTTTGTATCAAAGTGTATGATTCCAGGCAAAATGATTCTAAGTGTTCAAGTGTGTGTCTGCATGTGGGGATGCGAAACAGAACATTTCTCCTCCTTTGGCATCCATATTGGACTTCAGAGAAAGAGCAAGCCTTCTTGCAAAAAAAAAGGAAAAAAGATTTCATTACATAATGTTTCACTTTCAACAGAAAAGTGTTTCCTTTTAAAAATAACTCCTGCTATAGCAACCATGATATCAATACACGAGGGACAAGCAACTGACACAGTTTACCTGGACCTGAGCAAAGCCTTTGATATTGTCCCACACAATCCTGGTCTCCAAACTGGTAAAAAATGGGTTTGATGGATGGACAACTCAGTGGATTAAAAACTGGGTTGACAGCCACACTCAAAGAGTGTCCAAGTGGAGGCCAGTGACAAGTGGAATCCCTCAAGAATCAGTATTGGGACCAATCTTGTTTAACGTCCTCACCGGCAGCATGGACAGTGGCATTGAGTGCAGCCTCAGCAAGTTTGCTGACAATGTCAAGCTGTGTGGTGTGGGTGACATGCTGGAGGGAAGGGATCCATCCAGAGGGACCTCAACAGGCTGCAGAGGTGATCCTGAGCTAGCCTCATGAGGTTCAACAAGACCAAGTGCAAGGTCCTGCAACTGGGTCAGGGCAATCCCAAACGCTGACATAGGCTGGGCAGTGACTGGCTTGGGAGCAGCCCTGAGGAAAGGGACTTGAGAGTGCTGGTGGATGAGAAACCCAGCATGACCACTCTTGCTGTGAAAAAAAAATTTCCTAATGTCCAGTCTAAACCTATCCAGTCACAGTTTGAGGTTGCTCCCTCTTGTTCTATCGCTACCTCTGAGAAGAGACCAGCACCAATCTCACAGCTTTCAGGTAGCTGTAGACAGTGATGAGATCTCCTCTCAGCCTTTTCTTTTTCAAATGAAACTCTAATAACAACTCTGACTTTTGTATTTTTTTCCCTTATGCCATTCGATGTGGGATTTCTCCTATCCCAGTATTTAAACTGGTATGGATGAAAAAAATATAAAACTACAATTAAAACTCTCAAGCAGGAACATAAAGAAAATTTGAATCATAAAGAGGCAAAAGTCACAATTATAGTAGCATAATCTTGTAAATTCTGTAACACTGAAATCAGCTTGAAATTGTGCCACAGCTACCAGCACAGAAATTGAGTTGTAGTTACTGAAAGGCTCAGCAAATAGAACCATTGCAATTCTTTTAGAAACAAGCAACAGTAGCCACAGCAAAGAGAATTAGGAGGGGAAATATCCAAAATGCATCGACAAGCTGGGTTTTTTTAATGTAAACAATTATTTGTAAGTGTGAACCCAGGATTTGGTCTCTGATCAAATTACAGAAACAGGGAAAAACATCCTTGGGCTGAGTCATGTTACAAAAGCATGAAATAGATGTAAATAGGTTGGAGACTTCACTCATCAGTATATATATATATATATATATATATATATATATCTGTTTAAAGGAACATAGTTCAGAAAGTATCCTTTGGTTTGTTTGTTGTCTAACCCCACTCTCATTAAGAACTGTAGAACTGAAATATTCAGTCGTTCATTTTTGAAGCACTGGTAGTTGAAACGGCATACAATTACTTGGTACTGAGATGACAAAGTGTTTCAAACACAGCTCAGCCTCTCCTGACTTCCTTCTTAATTCAGACATTCTAGAAATGGTGTCGTACTTACCACATCTCCTATTATTTCTGCTCCACATCTCTAGTGGCTTCAGATCTTCCTGCCGCCCATCCAACATGGCCTTTGAATATCCCTCAACAACTCACACCAGCTACTGGCATCAGAACCAGCCCTCAGCAGCTCAGCACTGCCTTGGAAAGTGGATGTCATTATTACCATTGATCACCAATGGAGCAGGGAATCTCTGTCAGCTGAAAAGACGCTTAACTATTCAGCATTGCCTCAGTTCACGGTGGTTCCTTTTCTGTCTTATAATATTTTATTACAGCAGAATAATTTTAATTGGCACATGCTGGTGGAAACAAAACTGTATCTGTTGAGGGCCAGATTCTAGCACTCCTGCTCAGGTGGTATAAATCCCTTGTTCTGGAGTGTGTCCACTGAAATCAATGGATCTGCCCAATTGTTAGAGGTTCATAGGAACACGTTGTTCTGATAGGAATTCACTTTTATGCCATAATATGCTTTAAAAATACACACTGTATAAACCATTAAAAAAACTCCTATTAATGTAAGTTTCACCATAATAGAACAGGGAAGCAGCAGGAAGGGAACAAAGGGCTACCCAGCACGACACTTAGGCTAGCAAACACCAATTCACACCTGTTAACTACTGTGAATAAAATCTTTGGAATCAGTTCCTCAGAAAAGTCAAAGAAAGAAAGAAAAACTGTTCACCATGAAAGAAAATGGGAACCTCAGGTGTGCTGCTGAAAGCTCACAGAGTCAGATCAGCATTTATAATCAGTCACTTCTGAGACTACCTGAAGGAATGCAAGGAGAGCACTTGGCAGGTATACAAAGTGTACACAAGCACAGAAGAATTGGTCGTCATAATTTTGAAGTGAAATGGAGGATAACCCCATCGGGTCCCAGCAAAGATACAATGTTCTGAACTAAAAGTTCAGCCAGAGTTTTGGTTCTGGGAGATAATTATAAGGCTGCCTGACCTAACCGACCCAACTTAATGAAATGAGTATGGTTGAACTAAGGAGAAAAGAAAAAGCTACAGTGAGCATCAAGATAGGGTTCCTGATCTGTTGCTGCTATTCAGATTCTTGTGAGAAGAGACATGCCATTGTCAAAGGCTTTTCCATTAATAGATGTCAGCTTTCTCAGCTACAGGCAACCAAGGAAAAGTATAAAAATACAAGTGGACAAACTGCCACCTACCCTACATGTCCAAAAACTTGGCAATGATTGTCACCAAAGACCAAAATGATTGTATTCAGGACATCTGCTCAAGATGTTTAGGTGTTTAATTCTTGGTGTTACTTACCAGTCTAAAGCCCAATTATTCATCCTTGCCTCAGTGAAGACTCTGCACTTGGGCAAGATTTCATTGACGTGAGTACAAGTCTATCCCCTTCTTATTAATTATAATAGCTCGCAATTTGGGCAAAATGCTCTTTCAGAGAGACCAAAGATTATTGGAGGGACCTAAAGGCTTATGTCTCACATATGCTAAATCTGCTTTACATTAGTCTTGGTGCCAAAGTAAGCTTAAACTAGCAAAAGGCAGCTGTGGAAAGTTTGACTTGGTAAGCTTTTTAGTGGTGTGAGGCTGCCTTTCCCAGCCACTGTTGCAGGACCATAGCACTGAAAAAGAATAATATGGTTTGCATAACCACAACCCAGCAATTCTGTGCTCCCCATGCAGCCCAAATGGCCTGTTCACAGATGAGACAGCATAAATCCTAAGGTTGTATCCTGTTTTCCTTTATGTACACATACATGTAGTCTGAAACAAGGGACGCATTAGCAGGCAAGAGCAAGGTACTGTCCTTAATGTGCAAATTCAGTTCAGCAGAACTCCAACTAAAGCATGTCAGCCTCAAGGGCTTCTCTCTCAAATAGTGCTTCCAAGTTCCCCACAGAAGGAAACTTGCTGAATTACATCTTTCCAAACTTTAAAGAAAAAAAGTCCTGATTCTAAACTGAATGAGGGAGGAAATGAAGGAGTAACTTCACTGAAGGCAGGGAGTGGCCCTGGTCTATTGCTAGGAGAGCTATAGAGAACCCAGACAATGCAATCATGACAAGAAAATGTTCCTACATTGAAAAAAAAAAAATCTCTTTTATTATAAGAACATTATCCATTTCAGTGCCTTTATTCTCAGCAGCAAACCTTAGACTGGTCTTTGAGGCCTATCTTAAATAACCTCTAGTATGGATATAAAATTGAAGCAAAGCAGAACAAGCAAACCTAAGGTTTAGTTTCCAACATATTTCTGAACTATTTTTTTATTCTCAGCATCAGCATCCCCCTTCACCCTTTTCCCAAGTCAGTTTCATTCCCATCTTTTTCTCCCTGGATGATTCCCTCACAGCAGGCAGAGAGGCACCACTTCCAGGCAACTCCTGCTGTGCATCGGTTTTTCCCCACCGTAGTCCTTTTTTTTTTTTTTTTTTTT